>CBVK0100097597.1:0-31844 GCA_900067695.1 Picea abies
CTCTTCCGATCTCACAAATAAAACACTAAAGATTAATGAACTAAACAAGTTTAAGTAGTTGTGATTAATGATAAGTAATCACTCTGTGAATTCAACATTCAAGAGATATCTATTGTTTTGCATTCAAAACTCCCGAATGTCGAACTGCCAAAGTACTCACCACACATACAAGCCCACGAACTCCCGGAGATTTGAAGTCCCGAAGTATTTAAAATTAAAAAGTGACTTTAAACCATGATTAATTAAAACAAAAAAGTAATTAAGGGTTGATTAACTACTCTGTGAATTCAGCCTTCGGGAGATATCCATTATTTTGCATTCAAAACTCCTGAATATCGAACTGTCGAAGTACTTTATCTTAATTATTAATAATACATCCAACTGGCTAGGGTGAAATATTTGGAAAAGTGTTGCGGCCGCCAGGTAATAAATTTAACAGATGATTACTCTCTTAATAGATTAATGCGAGGATATATAGACATTAATATTTTTGTAAATAAAGGCATTTCAAACTTCAAAGTATTTTTCCATTAGCATCTGAAATTGTTGCATTCAACATTTTTGAAGCTCACAGGTTTTACTTCTCACGGGAGGGTTAACATGAACTTTAGAAAAGTCAAGGCACCACGCAAAGCAATAAAGAAGCAATATTCATTGACTGAGGAATGAAACCCAAATGAAAATGTCGAACCTTCCAAGTTCATTGTTGCATTAATGAAATTACATGCACAATTCAAGGATCGGGAAAAACCAAGTACATCCAGAAGAAATAGAGGGCAAGTGAAGTGTCGACGAGAAAAAGAAATCTCAGCAGATCCAAAAATATCTTCATTGTATCTTTTAGTTTTGATTGTATTCTATTTTGAGAACGAAGAATGTGGAATGTCTAACTACTTCTTGTTAAGACATTTTTGTATAAATAAACAGATCAAAGATCTATTCCAGGCCTTCTTCTGGTCAAATGTAAAAGAGAACTTTTTGAATACCAAATAGAAAGAGAAGACATAGATTCTACGTCTCATTTCCTTGAGTTTTGTGCTTTCTATGTATCACCATTTCATAATCTTATTTTCTTCATTCCATGGTTCTTGAAGATTGAAAGACTACAATTTAGTAACACATCTACTGTGGTCCATATATTGGATATTTGTTCAGTTACAATTTTTCATCTGTTATTATTGTGAGTAAAACAAGACCTATATATGTGTAAGTTTCCTCATTTTAAATCATTTATCAATGATTCCTTCTTCATAATTCTTCTATTGCGGATAAGGTAAGATTTATCTGTATTTGATACCTTACTTTATTTTGACATTCTTTGTTAATCAATTCTACTTTTCATACGATCAATATTTATAAAAGACTCAAAGAAAGAAAAACTACCTCTGTGTTTTCTAACCATTAAAATTCATTTGAAGTTTCATCTTAAAAATGAAGGTAGAAAAGCATTACAAAAACAATTCTATTAAATCTTTGGATGCTTGACATTATTATGTGAGCCTAGAATAAATCTCAAGATCAACATGACCTAACCTCCCTAACCCCTCACATAGGTAGAATAATATGTTTTCCATGTAATAAAGGCCAATATTAATAAGGCCTAGTAATAAGGAAGAATAAGTCAAATGTAAGAAGACCTAATAGAAGCTTTCGCTTCTAGAAGATCTTCCTCTAGATTGTTCTTTTGGTAGATAGATTTAGTATAAATAGGAGTCAAGGGCATAAGAAGTTTTTGTCTTGAGAATAAATTGAGCATTGCTTTGCTGGAGGTTTCCCCCTCGAAGAGGCAAGTGAACATTGTTTCCTATCAATAAAGGTATTATTTTGGTGTCGTGGTTTCATATATTGTATTGTTTCATTGCTATTCTCTTCAGTATTTATGTTTTCTACTATTATAATAGATTTGGTACCTTACACTCTTTGTCAATAGAGGCAATTTTGAGGAAGTGGACATTTTTTGCTCCACTATTCAACACGATTTATTGGCCCAATATTATATGTCATGTACGAACAAGCCCTAGACTACTTGTTGTGCCAAAAAATGTGGGTGGGTTTGATTAAAAACATCTTGTTTCCCAATATTGTCTAGATGATGAATGGCCATTTCATCGGTAAGTCTTTTCTAGCCATTCTAGAAGATCAACACCCTTGGAATAATACAATGTATTCCCTTGATATATTTTATCTTCCCTCCAATTCCAACATTTAGTGGCATAAAACTACTTGTTACATATAGAGACAATGACCAATGCTAGACTAGTTCACCTCTCAAAATGGGACTTAAACTTTAACCAGGACATGTGTTTAAATCCTTGCACATTCCTTTTTCCTTTTAAGCCTCTCCTAAATTTTATGGGAGGTGGTAGTTTAGAGGGTAGTGAAGAATATGAATAAATGGGTTACAAGGCCCATTTCCATAGAAACCTAATTTAATATTTATATGAAGGTTCTAGTAGTGACTCGTGTTTATTACACTTCTTGTTGGATTCCATCCATGTTGGCATACCAAAACCTAAACAAAGCACCTAGAAAATTTCTTTAGGTCAACCATCCTAATGGTGAAGGATTCCATGGAGTCAATTGGGATTTGTTTTGTATTCTACAGGGGATGGGAGGCCTAATTATTATCAAAACAAGTTGCAGGCTCAAGGTTTTCATGCCAAGTAGGTAGTGAGGGTCATGAGTGAGAATGATGCTTATAAGGTGATTCTAAAGGGTTGAATATTTAAATATACCCATTAGAAAGAAGATACAGTGGAGTATCTCTTTACAAACATTGATGTTCACCCTATTAAGGTGGAAGTTGTTGGCACTTTTCTTTTGAAGGTGTGGGAGGCCATCAAATTGTTCTTGTCTTGGAGGGACCTCTTGTATTGACTTGTCCTTCAATGATCATTGTTTGTGGTGGTATTCTCCTTTATTGCATAAGATAAAAACATTAGTAAAATATGCTTGGTTCTATTCCTAAAGGCCTTTTAAAAATAACATTTAGTTATCCCAAGACTTTATTGTTTCTCATATAATTGAACGACTACCATGGTAGGATCTTAAAATAAAGTTTGGCATGGACACTCTAATAAATTGATCTTGGAATGCGTGAAAATCCTAATTCCATAAGATCTTGTGCTTCGATTGGGCCTTCAAGGATCATGACCTCGATAGAGGGATTGTAAGTGGGGGTGTGTTATATCCTTCACCATGTACAAGCCATTGCTTGGATATAAGTGGATTTGTTTTAACTTGTGTTAGAAGGATGACTCAAGAACATTTGGTAGGGGAAATCTAAGAAAAAGAATTGGCTATTCAAGCTAAGTAGCCTATGGAAGTTGGTGTTTGAATAAAAATCATGGTAGATTCAATGGTTAGGAAAGGGATTTCTTACCTAGGACTTCCAAACCCATGTTGCCCTTAGTGTGGGTGAGATGAAACCTTAAAACATTTTTTTTGGTTTTGTCTTTTAACCATGTCCGCATGGGCCTATGAATATTCCCTTTACCAATCCTACTACCCATCATCTCTAATTTAATTTTGGCTGATATACTACATATGTGTATCAAAATAAACACAACTATAATTTTTGTGTGCATCGAAGTTCTCTAATTTATTTGGAAGAAGTGTACTGATGTGATTTTTTTTAGAATGGACCTTCTCACACTTTCTCTTGGTATGGAAATGCACTAACATGTGTCAATGTATCCTTGCATATCATAGTGTATATGCATAAGACAATAATGGATATGTACCACCTACAACAAAGTCTAGAGTTCTTAAGGGAGGTTGCTTGCACAATGTGTCGGGAGCTAGTCAGGGCCCCCAACCTCCATCGATAGTGGTGTCAGAGTTGCTACCATGATTTTTACATACAGGTTAGATAAATATGGGAACACCCCCATAACATGAATCCCTCCCTAAACATCAATGGAAAAACAATGCTCGACTTTGGGCTTTGTTGTCTCGGAGGATCAAAACCCCCCTAAACTTGTCGGTGATGGGTGGAAGCAACTAGATGATGAGCCTCTAGTAATGATTGGTTGGGCCCTGCTTTTCCCAAGGTGATCATGATGAACCCCACCTACTGCACGCATTCTTATTTAGTGTTAAATGTCTATGAGTGTGTGGCACCATGGATTTGGTACTTTGTTATCCTCTAAATAAGAGATTTACATATTTACAAGGACCATGTTGGATCATCGAAGCATAGAGACAACAAGTGTAATTGTAACATAGTTAAATAAAAAGTGAGCTAATAATTGGACAAACTCAACTTTACAATGCGTCTATTTTCTTCAACAATGTAAAGTTTCTTCTGGATCAATTCACTTTTCCCAAATTCTAATGATTTGGATCTTCTTAAAATATGTCAAAACATCTAAAGGCAATGTTCCATTGTCAAAGTTCCCATCAATATGGATGAACTAAGACTTCCAACAAAATTATTACCCAATGTGATTAAAAATAACTAAAAAGAAAGTTGAGTTTGCCCACTTTTAACTTCCTCCAGTAACATTTTTTTATTTTTTACATCAAGATGCTCTAATAATCAACACCAAATCAAAATCGATACATAACATACACAACCCAAGAGTTTTCTAGCTAATAGCTTCTGGTCTTGGGTTTGATTCCAGAGGCGAGGACCCATGTCACTACACACCACCCACGAGGTGTTAGTGGGGCCAAGGATCTCACTGAAAACTCCACTCTCATTATTTTATTTATTTTCAATAGCATGTGTTTCTGTGAAGTTGGGTCAAATAATATTTTATTTTATTTCCTCCATCAGGTTCTAATTTGTTTTATATTATAACATTATAAAAACAATCAAATTTTATAACTCCACAATTTTTTTTCCAAATGCATACTTTACATTGATTGAAGATTTCGATGACATATTTCCCTTTTCCCCCTTTTAAAGGAACCATTCTAGGAGAAGAGGAAAAACAAACTAAGGATAATCCCCTCATGATTCACAAGGAAGAATCTTAGCAAACAAATTCAGATAAAAGACTCCAAAGTCTGTCCGAACAGTTAAATTGGACAAATACTGCTCTAAGAGGGATGTCAACACATACATTTGTAACCAGTGACTATGCTAGAAATCAACAAATATATCAACTTCAAGTCTCTACAAATCAAGTTGCTTCCAGTATAAACTCTACATTGAACTAAAACATATGCATCTTCATCGAACTAAAACATATAGTATTGCATGTTTAATTAGTTAATAAATTATTTAGAAAATATATTAATAACTGAACAATTATTTTATCAAATCACCAAGGATTAAAAAAAACAAAAGTAAGACAAATTCATAATCCCATGAATTTTCTGACATGCACAAACAATTTATTTGGTAACATCAAATGTAAGTTGGATAGTACGATGTTAAACTCATTTTTAAAAAAGGAGAAAAATGATGAATAGTTTTTTTTTGAGATAGGGATGTTATGACAGTTATAAAATAGGGAATAAGACACTCACCAAACAATCTTAAAGGAATGATCTTTATTAGATATAACAAAGCCCATACAAGCTTGGTGAACTAGAAGTTTTGATACCATAATGTAGCAATCCCCAATTGAATTAAGGATCATTACTACACGGAAAATGCATGAAAAAAAAATTATGCTAACTAATTTCATGTAGCTTACCAGCTACAAATTACATATATATTTAACTATTGTCCGATATCATAATTAAATGCATCTACGACATGCTAAAAACAACATGAATGCAGTTTAAATAACTCAACATGAAATCATATAAATTATTCTCAAACATAGAGTTAATACACAACAATTAAACTCACGAATCATGATGTAACACAAAATCAAGATAAAAACACTTATCTTTTAAAAACGGTTGTGCAACCAACTCCTTGGGACGGGCGTTCCACCCAACCATAGACTTGTTGTTCCAACTCTCAACAACAAGTCACCCTCGAGTTGGGGCTAGCAATCCGCAAAAGAGGGTTGTGTCTCACTATCCACTCACAGCTCATAAAAGTGCACAACCCACTGGTATTATCCTATAACTATCTTGGTTTCCCACCAACTATCTTCCTCTTGACCTGCCCAACCCAAGGAATGTACCCCTTCATTGCTCTTAGTCCATCGAGCATCCCATTTGTTTATCAGGGTCTCTCTAGCATAGGTAACTAGAAATCTCTCTGTTGGGAACTCAAGGGAACTCACTGCCAGGAAAACTATTAGCAAACAACAACAACCACTTGTTGTTACAGTGAAACTCCCCTAGGAGTTCACTCTTTAGGCTTGAAAACCTGGATATTCAATATTCATCTCCAAAACGCTCCAACATTCTCTAGAATTGGCCCAGGCTCCTTGCTCTAGCTCTGGTGCTCCTTTTTCCCTGCTCTTTGTTTGTTATTCATGCAAAAACTGAATGTCTAAAACTATTGTAACTACCCATACAATTTTTTTTCTCTTTGGCTTACTTGCTTGACTTTCACTCTTCCCCAAGATGATTGTACTCAACCCCCATGCTCCCAATAACTATGGGATGTGAATTCTCACACCCACTCTCTTACATGCATTCAATGATTGGCTTTGGGGACATTGAATCATAAAATAGAAGTTTAATACTGTTGGAGCCGGAAGTCACTCCTGGATTGCTTGCAGGAGCAGAGCTCGACGCCCATCAGTTTAATGTCACAGTTTGTTTAAAAGGGGTGATCAAATGGAGGAAAACTCAGAACGATATCGTCCCAGCTCAGAAACTAGGCCAGGCATGCATGGACGAATGAGGTCTTGATAAACTTCAAACAGTGAGTCGTAGTAAAGGGTGAGTAGGGGGGAGACTTGCATTAGGAGAGTGCGAAGGTCTATCACAAACATCCAGTTTGTAACAGACCGGAGAAGAAAGCATTCAAACGCAAAATCCTTTTACGTCCAAACATAGAAGACCAGAGGGCACAACAATGTCACAACAAATCCTTTATCATAACAAGATTGTTCAATCCACGCGAATCCTTCGACTGTGGACTCTCTGGCATGAGATGAAATATAGATGGAAAAAGAAAATTGTTTGTCATAAACCAAGAAATCTCAGACACAAAGGCATAACCAGGAAACCAGAATATTTGCTGAAACTTTACAGTTGGGAGCTTAGCTCTACCATCGATAGATACAAAAATGGCGAAAACGCCTACATATACTCATAACAATAAACAGCAGCGGAACCAAGACAATGCATTGAAAGATTTGCATCTGCATGGCTTCTGACAGTCAACCTCTGAAGGGTTGTGCAACTTAAGTCAGACGCAATCTAATTCTTTGACAGTTCCAACGGCGAATCGACGTGCCTTTAATTCATGGTCGTGCTTTCCCATTATGGCGGAGGCGATATCTAACCACCACCAACCACTTCAATAACTGCTTCACTAAGATCGAGGATAGCCCGGCCAACTCGGCACCTTCAGGACGTGGAGGACCTCACCCGCCGCCACCTGGAATAACTGACTGGCTCAAAGGATATGCGTGGAGGCCAACACGGAAGGTGGGGTACGAGAATGGAGTGATGGGGCCGAAACTATGAAGGCGTGGAAGAAGTGGCGAGGTGTGCGGAGGGTGACAGAGGATGGTTCATGGCGAAAGACCTCAGGAGGAAGGAGGGAAAACGAGAGATAACGAACTCGCCTTTTGGTGAGGGGCCGATGTGGAAAGGAGCGGGACACATGTCAAGCGGCAAGTGGATGATGAGAAGGAGGGAGGACCATGTGGACCAAAGAGAGGAGGTGGATGGATGATACGCGGCAGCACGAGAAAGGTGGAAAGGAAGATGACATGATGAGAGAAGGGCCCATGCTAGTTAAACTTAGAGAGGCTGAGAAGGATGGGGTTGTCCAAGCACCGTTGATCCGGGCACTGTAATCTCAGTCGTCGAAAGCTGCTTGCTCGATTCTGGACCCCCCCCCCCTCCGCTCAAAGGTAGAAAGGCAAGGGGGGTCCGGAATTCAACATGCGCCGTTGATCCGGGCGCGCGAATCGCTGCCACTCGAACTTGCTCGTGACTTACCTTGGGCGCATTATCATCCGAAACTTTGGATAAGTGGGTTTTTAACCCATTCTTTTGCGTTCTATCCCCCCTTACAAGAAATATCGCTAACATTTGGCTCCATGGGGGATAGAGTCGTCCCTGTGATGCTCTAAGAACTCTTTTGCAGACTTAGTGCCTTAGTTGTTGGGCTATGGAGTCATTTATTAGTCCGAAAAACAAAAACATAAACAATATTTACAAAACAAAACAAAAAGAGCCAACTGCGGCTCACAGAAAACATTTTTTTAAGAAATGCCCATTGACTGGGCCACTAACAACTTCATTGCCTTCCAAATCCTGCAACCTGTAAGTGTTGTTTGAAAATACTTCAAGGATCTTGAAAGGCCCGACCCAGAGAGCATTAAATTTACTGTGTTTGCCCTTTTCCTGTCTGGGTGCATCCCATTTGAGCACCAGGTCATCCTGTTTGAATTCTTTCTTTCTGTTCTTCTTGTCAAAGGCCTGCTTGATCTTCTGCTGATGATTGTAGGCTCTGTCCAAGACATGCTCTCTAATCTGCTGCACTTCCACCATCTGGTGAATTCTTCTGAGCACATGGTTAAGTTCCCCCTCAAAGTCCTGGAGGAGATTTTCCACAGGTAAGGCGAGCTGAGTGGGGAAAATGGCCTCTATTCCATAAACCAGTTGGAAAGGTGAGATACCCAGTGATTTCTTTGTTGTTACCCGATCGACCCAAAGAGAAAATTTGAGCTTTGAGTCCCAGGCCCTTTTATTGTCCTCCAATAGCTTTTTGATAAGCTTGATTAGGCTTTTATTGGAGGACTCTGCCAGTTCGTTTCCTTGAGGATAGTAGGGAGTGGAGTGAATTAGTGCAATCTGGAACTGTTCACAGAATTTGGCCAGAGGCTCTGACCTAAAGGGGGAGGCATTGTCAGTGACAATCCTGCTCGGGCAACCAAATCTGACTATGATGTCCTCCAAGAGGCTGATGATCACTTTGTGAGAAGTACTCCTGGTAGGGACAGCCTCTATCCACTTGGTGAAATAATCAGTCGTAGTGAGTATCCATCTGTGCTGGCCACTTGAGGGAGGATGAATCTCTCCGATGAAATCCAATCCCTACTACTGAAAGGGTGCCGAAACTACTATAGGATTTAATGGTAGAGATTTGAGTTGCTACTTACCTGAGAACTTCTGGCATTTGATGCAAGCCCTGACTTCCCTGCAGACATCAAGAAATAAGGTGGGCCAGTAATACCCAGCTCGGAGGATCTTGTGAGCTATGGTCTTCCAGAAATAATGGCCACCGCAGAGACCACTATGGAAATCGGTCATGACCTTCTGGGCTTGCTGCGGGTCCAGACACCTTAGTAATACTCCCAGAGGGTCTTTCCAATACAAGGCTTGGTCAATAAGGCAATATCTGACTGCTTTGAGTTTTAAAGCCCTGGCCTTACTTTTTCCCAATCCATCAGGGCTCTTCAATTCTTCCAGAAAGTACAAGATGTCCTTGTACCAGGGGCATGCTACTAATGGTATGATGGTCTGAGAATCCATATCGGATGACTCAGCTTGTTCGTTAATGAAGTTAATTCCCAAGGCCTTACAGTTGGATTCAGCCAACAGCTTAGCCAAACCCTACCCCTTTATCAGCTTAGTGGGCTTAATCTCCAGATCAAATTCTAGGATCTTGGCGATCCATTTACCTCTTTTTCCATCTATGTCAAGCTGTACAAGAATGTCCTTTACAGAGGTTGAAGGGACATATGCGGTGATCTTTGAATGCAATACGTAGACTCTGAAAGCTTTGAGAGCTTTCACCAAGGCATAGGCCTGCTTCTCCATGATCTCGTATTGAAGTTCTACATCTCTCAGCGCCTTGCTAAAGAAATCAATAGGTTTTTCTTGCCCGTTATCATTTTTCTGCAACAAAACTGTTGCTACTGTATCACATGAAGCAAAAGAAAATATCAGAAAGTCTTTGGAATAATCGGGACTGATTAGCATAGGTGCTTCAGTCAACGCCTTCTTTATTTGGACAAAAGACTCTCTGGGTTCAGAAGTCCATTTTATTTCATGGCCCTTCCTGAGCATGGCCATAATATGTTTCACCAACTCAGCAAAATTTGAAACGAACCTCCTCAGAAAATTAATCCTCCCCAAAAATGCCTGAACCTCTTTCTTAGATCTAGGAAGTGACAGGGCCTGGATTGCTTTCACTCTGTCCGGATCAATTCTCACCCCCTCTGCTAATACTATATGGCCTAATAGTTTTCCCTCCTACATAGCAAACAATGATTTTTTGGGGTTTAAATATAGGCCATACCTCCGACATTTCAGGAAAACTCTTTTTAAGTGGCAGCAGTGCTCTTTATCAGTCTTGGAGAAGACCGTGATGTCGTCCAGATAAATCACCACGAACTTATCTTTTTCCCCGATGAAGGCTATGTCCATGGCTCGCTGAAATGTTGCTCCTGCATTCATCAGCCCGAAAGGCATTTTGGCATACATGAATGTGCCCCAAGGGGTGGTGAAGGTTGTTTTTTCCCTATCCTCAGGCATGACTGATATCTGATTGTAGCCAAAGAAACCATCAATCATGGATATTCTGGAAGCACCGGTGACCTTCTGTAATATGTGCTCCATGTTGGGTAGGGGGTAATTATCCTTCCTCGAGCTCCTGTTCAGGTTTCTGAAATCAACACAGAGTCTGATTTCACCACTTTTCTTTCTTACTAGGACCAAATTGGCCACCCAGTCAGAATATCTCAAGGGGACAATGATCTGGGCATCCAGCAGCTTTTTCACTTCCCTCTCCATGACAGGTAGCAGCATGGGATTTATCTGTCTCAGCTTCTGCTTGAATGGCTTGGCCTCTTTTTTCAGTGGGATTTTGTGCTCAATGACTGATGTGTCATATGTCTTGAGGTCTTCGTAGGTCCATGCAAACACATCAGCGAACTCTCTCAGCAACTTAGTATATCCGACCCTCTACTCCTCAGTCAAACTTCTTGACAGCTTGACCAATTTGGGCTCCTCAAGTGTGCCTATGTTGCACTCAGCTGCATCAGCATCATCACCTGAGATTCTTCCCCTTACTGCCACATCATTCCCATCGAACAATCTTTCTAATGGGATCAGACCTCTTGGTATGTGATTGCTCGGTAGTTGAATAATCTAGTGGTTAGCCATTTCATTCAAAAACTCCTCAGGGTGATGGTCACCTTCCACGTCAGGATCCTCATCTATGTGTGACGCAGAAAATTCATCAATGGATTGGAGGAATTTCTCGATCTTCGGATCATCTTCAAATACCTTCCAATGTTTGACATTGTCTGGTACAGAGGGTCTGTATCTTATTTCTACATTGGACCCGGCAGTGGGCAGCGCAGGAACTTCGAGCAGACTAGCTGAGAAAGCTAGGAAATTGGCTGGAGCATTTTCTTCCCTTGGAATGAAAGAGATGTTGAAAGCCAAGAAGAAACTATCAATTAGATCCCATACCTCGTTCCTGTAATTTTTTAGTCGAGGATGCTTGGCCTGATAAACGCTTTTGACCTGCTGGACAATCAGTTCTGCATCTCCAAACACGGCCATCTCCCTTATTCCCATCTCCTTTGCAGCTCTTAATCCCAGAACCAGGGCTTCATATTCTGCCACATTGTTGGTGACTTCAAATTCTAGCTTGTATGACAGAGATATGGTCTCCTGAGAAGGGGATTTGAATACCACTCCGGCACCTGCACCTATACTAGAAGAAGCTCCATCAAAGAACATCTTCCAAACAGAGGTGGTTGAAGGGGGTGTCTCCTGATTAAGAATGTGTTGCTTTCTAATCTGTAAATGAGACTCAGGGGTGTGGGTAAGTTGTAGTAAATTGGAGCCTAAATCAGTGTCCAAAACATAGATGGGATGATTGGTAGGGTTGGCTTCATCACTGATTATGTAGGCCAGTTGGGCTTCTCTGTACAGTCTCCTATGTTCCCCTCCAAATACTGGAATGGTGGCATATGTGAGGTCCATCTGTAATGTCCCTCCAAGTCTCTTAATCCAATACCTTGACAACAGCATGCCAAACTTGGGGGGAACATCAGCTACCACAATATCCATGACCATACTTTTCATGGGCAGCTGAAACAAAGAGACTACCAGGTCCTTGATGACTCCCAAACATTGCACTCTCCTAGAGTCAAAAGAATAGAGGTCGTGATAGGCTCGGGTGACTTCTAGTCCCAGCTCTTCCATAACAGTTTTGGGCATGAGGTTGTGGGAGGCCCCTGAATCCATAAGGCAATTATGAAGCACTTTGTCATGTATGTTCAAGGATGTGTAGAAGGGAGGGGATGAATCATCTCTGTCTTCTACTATGGGACCTAGGACAACTGCAGGCCTTTCATCTTGGAGGTTTATGGAGTCTGTGAGAGGGTATGAGGCTTCGGACTTCAACAGCTTAGAGAAACGTTTTTTGAATTCCCCATGTTTAATTAACTCAGTGAGTGGCACAGGAATTCTGATCTTTTGAATTTCATGTTCGAAATTGAAAGAAGACATGGGCTTTGGGATTTCTCTAATTTCAGGAACATGATTTTGGACAATGGGAGAAAGGAGTTGGGCCTTCTTACCTCTGTGACTGTCTGCTACCTCATTAGCAGGCTTCTCTGCTCTAGTGGATGGCTCAGGAATATCAAGTGCTGCTATCCTTTTGTCGGATCTCAGGTTATATCTGCCTCGGCCACCACTAGCTTTGTCTCCTTTGCTCAATTCATTTAGTTGACTGTTTAGGAGAGACTCCTCATACGCTGACTAAGTCAGATGAGGGAAAGGAGGAGTGACTTCTACTGTGGATTTTAGGCTCAGGCTCGTCTGTTTCCCTTTCTTGTTCATCGACCACAAAATTGTTCTGGAAGGGAGCCTGAATTCTTTGGTCGTCCCTGTCTCTCTCCTTCTCTTTGTGCATAGTTGGAGGAGCAAAATTATTTGGCCTTCTGAAACCTCCTCTGTTCTCGGTGGTTTGAGGGACCTTGTTCATTTGTTTCCTTTCCACCTTTAATCTTTCCATCTCTTCTTTCAGAAAGTTCACCACCTGGGTCAGCTCATTCGCTTGAGGGTGGGGCAGTGATGGTCCGGAAGTTGAGGCTTCTGATTTTCCCTTTCTTCTGTCTGCGTCGGCCTGGTTCCTCAGTCTGTCAACTGCTAGTATGTTGGATTCCACTTCTATAGCTGCATCTTGCATCTAAGCTAAAGAGGTGGCTCTTCTTTCTCTTAATAAAAGACAGAAATCAGGGTCAAATGCGTCGGCATAGGAAATCTAAGCAGATGCTTCAGAGGGCTTTACCTCTGCAGGAATCTTGTTATACATCTTATTGAATCTTTTGGAGAAGTGAGAGACCGACTCTCCTTCATGCTTCTTCAAAGACCCAAACTCAGTCATGTAATATATGTAATCTTTTCTATCTCCCCACTGCCTCAGGAAAATAGTATCCAGAGCTTCGATTCCAGCAATAGACCCAGGGGCCAGTCCCCTAAACCATTTTCTAACTTCACCATCCAAGCTCTGAACAAAGACTCTCATCCAAACATATTCATTTTCAATGTTCAAATTGTCTGCATAACTGTAGAAAGCAGCCAGGTGCTCTTCTGCAGTTATGTCTCCTTCCCCGGTGAACTTGGGCATGTACTTCAAGTAGTCTCCAGCAGGGAGAGGATTCATAGGATGAGGTAGGATTAAGGGAGCATACCTAGCAGCGACTATGGCATCCATTCTGGTCAGAGGGGGATTAGCACCAGCCATAGGGATATTAGGTGGAGGAGAACTAGGAGGAGAAGGAGTGTGACCGGGAGATGTTGGGAAAAAGGTTCTCATGGGAGACGAGGGGGAAAACAGAGAGAAGTCTAATGGACTAGAATGCGCAGCTGTTTCTCTCTGTGCGATAGTAGTAATAAAAAGAGGGGTAGTGAAACCTTCTGAGAAATGTTGGTGTGGAGGCACAGCTTCCAGGGAAGGGGGAGTGACAAGGATCTCTCCCTCTGACACTAGACCAGGAGGAGAAAAATCAGCAGGAACACTCCCGAAATTCAGAAAACGAGAAACCTCAGAGGGAGGGTGACTAGGAAGCTGAGAGGAAGAAAGTGGAGTCTTTACAGAAGGAGGTGGGGAAATACCTGTTTCGGCGATGGAAACTTCTTTCACATAGCTCTTTCCCTTTCTACGAGCTGCTTCTGAGTCAGCTTCAGGTGTCGCTAGAGGCAGGTGTGGATGAGACCGCATGTGTCTGCCTCTCGAAGCCACAGTTGATAGAGCGGGTTCTCCCCAGCAGAGTCATCAAAATGGAGTCGCCAGGTGCATAGTAGAAATCTTCAAGTTCTGATATCTGATGCACCTTCAGAATCAATTGATCTTTGTCGTTCAAATCCGGGGAAAATATTCAACTTCGTCCCCGGCAATGGCGCCAGAAATGTTGGTTTCGGAAGTCACTCCCGGTTTGCTTGCAGGAGCAGAGCCCGACGCCCATCAGTTTAATGTCACGGTTTGTTTAAAAGGGGTGATCAAATGGAGGAAAACTCAAAATGATATCGTCCCAACTCAGAAACTAGGCCAGGCATGCATGGACGAATGAGGTCTTGATAAACTTTAAACAGTGAGTCGTAGTAAAGGGTGAGTAGGGGGAAGACTTGCATTAGGAGAGTGCGAAGGTCTATCACAAACATCCAGTTTGTAACAGACCAGAGAAGAAAGAATTCAAACGCAAAATCCTTTTACGTCCAAACACAGAAGACCAGAGGGCACAACAATGTCACAACAAATCCTTTATCATAACAAGATTGTTCAATCCACGCGAATCCTTCGACTGTGGACTTTCTGGCATGAGATGAAATATAGATAGAAAAAGAAAACTGTTTGTCATAAACCAAGAAATCTCAGACACAGAGGCATAACCAGGAAACCAGAATATTTGCTGAAACTTTACAATTGGGAGCTTAGCTCTACCATCGATAGATACAAAAATGGCGAAAACGCCTACATATACTCAGAACAATCAACAGCAGCGGAACCAAGACAATGCATTGAAAGATTTGCGTCTGCATGGCTTCTGACAGTCAGCCTCTGAAGGTTCGTGCAACTTAAGTCAGACGCAATCTAATTCTTTGACAGTTCCAACGGAGAATCGACGTGCCTTTAATTCATGGCCGTGATTTCCCATTATGGCGGAGGCGATATCTAACCACCACCAACTGCTTCAATAACTACTTCACCAAGATCGAGGATAGCCCGGCCAACTCGGCACCTTCAGGACGTGGAGGACCTCACCCGCTGCCACCTGGAATAACTGAACTCAAAGGATATGCGTGGAGGCCAGCACGGAAGGTGGGGTACGGGAATGGAGTGATGGGGCCGAAACTTTGAGGGCGTGGAAGAAGTGGCGAGGTGTGCGGAGGGTGACAGAGGATGGTTCATGGCGAAATACCTCAGGAGGAAGGAGGGAAGATGAGAGATCACGAACTCGCCTTTGGTGAGGGGTCGACGTGGAAAGGAGCGGGACACATGTCAAGCGGCAAGTGGATGATGAGAAGGAGGGAGGACCATGTGGACCAAAGAGAGGAGGTGGATGGATGATACGCGGCAGCAGGAGAAAGGTGGAAAGGAAGATGACATGATGAGAGAAGGGCCCACGCTAGTTAAACCCAGAGCGACTGAGAAGGATGGGGTTGTCCGAGCGCCATTGATCCGGGCGCTGTAATCTCAGTCGTCGAAAGCTGCTTGCTCGATTCCGGACCCCCCCCCTCCGCTTAAAGGTAGCAAGGCATGGGGGGTCCGGAATGGTCTTCATCATCGTTGATCCGGGCGCGCCGATCTAGACCGTCGGAGAGGTGCACCCCCGATTCCGGACCCCCCCCTGCTTAAAGGTAGAAAGGCAAGGGGGGTCTGGAATTCAACATGCGCCGTTGATCCGAGCCCGCGAATCGCTGTCGCTCGAACTTGCTCGTGACTTACCTTGGGCGCATTATCATCCGAAACTTTGGATAAGTGGGTTTTTAACCCATTCTTTTGCGTTCTAGCCCCCCTTACAAGAAATATCGCTAACAAATACATAATGATAATAAGATTCAAGAATGTGGGTTGAATTAATAGACATGGGTAATTCCCCCTTGGACCCCTCTTAGACATCCACTTAGACCCTCCCCTCTCTTATGGGTTAATTCAACCCCCATCTCTGTCCATATCCCCCAACAACTGGCATCACATTTTATTTATTAAAATTCATAAATACAATTTGCATATAAATCGCTTGGTTGTGGCCACACATTATATCTACATTAAGAATTAATTAAAGTGGGGATTATATTGGGGACGTTACAGACACTGACTTGTATCAACCATAGAAGCTTGGCCACCCTGCGCTTACTAGAACCAGACTACATCTCTTCACTTAAGGTCTGTCCATAACTTTGTCTTCATAACTTTATTTATATGAAGAATGTTACAATGTACAACAGTGGAGCACAACCAACTACCTACAACTCTTTTATAGACTACAACTACACAAGGCACAATTGCCTTCAAGAACTGTCAAACCAACCCTTGAAGCAACTGTAGGATCAATGTCTCTTTCATGTCTTGTCTTCTTCTTATTCTCACTTAGCCAGAGCCAAATTTGTCTTATTGTTCCAACCTTGGACTTCACACAACCGTAGAACACTTTGCAATCTTGTGCATGTTTTCTCTTTTTCTTCTTGGAATTTTTGAGGTGTCCTCCTTTTATAGTAGACTTGACTTGCCTTTTCCTTCTTCTTAGGGATTGTGCAAGCGACTCCAAGGAATTTTTTTACATATCTCAAGTCCATAGAGACTCAATGTTAAAGAATTTCTTATAACATAAGTGTATGCTCATATATTGGTGTCCAAACATTTTGACAACATTTAAGCAATGGTTCAATCAAGAACATGCAACACACATAATGTAAAAAGAAAAACCCAACTTCAATAATCCCTTGGGATTCATTATGCAATCAAAAGTTTGTTCTTTTCACTTTTAGGTTTCAAAACCCCTCAACAAAAAATAGTAAAATCAATAGATTCCTTTTCAAAAACCTAAAGGAGATACCAAAAGTTAATTATAAAAAATCCAACTTTTCCTTCTTTACCAAATTAGTGTACGAAACCCTTTGTTTGTGGGAATTACAATTATAAAAAAATATTAATATTCATGATAATTAGATATCTATATATTTTTTTTCACACAGAAAAAGCAGTTTCAGTGTTATTCATTATTGAACCAAGAGAAATTTTCTATTACATTGGGGTCTATATAGAAGTATATATTGCATCACATAACATCCTTGATGTTGTTCTTATACTACCTTATATATCCTATCAGTTCTTCATTCCATACAGAAATTTGCAATTTAGAACTGCGTACATTTTCAAAAAAACCATATCAAAATTGAATTTTCCTGTCCAAAAAGGCATATACAAAAGGATGGAGTACTTTAGAAAATATAGTAATGCTCTGCACTGATCACAGATCCCATGTGGGATTCCTCAAAATGAAGTCAACCAATAGGGGAAACCAGAGTTTTTTTGGAGAGAGAGTCTGCCTCAGAATTGTATTGTCTGTGCACATGCATGCATTTTATCCCAGTGGAATGTCTTTTGAGATCTAGGATCTTCTCTTTCTATGGGGTAAGGGATAGAATTCCCAACTTTGTTTTGCCAACAAACCAGTCTAGAACCACTTTAGAATCTCCTGCAACCATTAAATGATCTATTCGGAGCCTTTTAGCAAAGGAGAGAAGGCCCCATAGTCCCAAGGTCTCTGCTATAATGTCGTTGCCTTCACCTCCTGCAAAAAAGGCTCTGTACACATGATTTGTATTTAACTTGAGAAACAAGCCAACTCCACATATACCTCCAACAAAAACTCCATCAAAGAACCCAATTGTGGAGTTATCAAAATAAACTTGGCTTAGGATATAATCCATCCTATCTCTTGCATTGTTCCTTGCATGCTCTTCTATAACCATTATTATGTTTGTGATAGTCCGTGCATCATTTCGAGGCAGATCTTCAAATAAAATTTTGTTCTTGTATTTCCATATTCCCCATAGAACTACAAAGGGGATATATCTCAGCTTTGGGGAGGATACAAACCATTTCAACAGATTCTCTTGCAAGGATGGACGATCCCAAGAACCAGAAAGCTTCAACAAACGACATATATCTTGCTAGGTTCGTTGAGTGTATTCACACTGGGAAAATAAATATAAGGTAGTTTCTTCATTTTTTAGACATAGGGTGCAAACTGAAGGTCCCACCCCTCCTCTTTGCCTATAGTTCTCACATGTGAGGAAACAATCCTTCAGACAAAGCCACACAAAACGAATAATTTTTACATGAATCTTGGTTTTCCAAATAACATTATACCACCGTGTCGGTTCAGTGGAAAGGTTCTAAAAAACGAGAGCATCATAAGCTAGTCCGACTGTCACTGTACCCGAGGTTATGTTCCATGACCAAACTATTCTATCATTTTCGTTTGACAAAGATATTCCACTACAACAAAGCATTGTATGGAAATCATTTCATTCCATCGCTAAGTCCCCTGTAAGGCCAAGGTCCTTAGCCTCAAGCCAAACCTGTGTAGAAACAAGTGGGGTGGTTGAAGGAGCAGAAACATGTGCTAAAGAAAAGATCTGTAATCCATTGAGGTGTTGGACCAAATCAATTGAAAGTCTGTACAATGAATTGCAACCAATAAATGGGTCTAGGCCTATCATGGTCCTCTTACCACACCCTACCGACCAAGCCAACCACTTCTTAATTACAGGAATAGAACCCAGGAGGTTTTTCCAGATGTTGGAAGCCACAGGAAAGTTATATGAAACTAAGCGTAGCCAAAATATCACATCTGTGCCTTTCAAATATTTTTTATTCAAGACCGAACTCCACAGTCTAGAACCGAGCAATCCCCTCCAACATTATTTTGCAGCCAAATCTCTTGCAAACCAGGTTAAGTTTCATATGCCCCAACCCCCTAGAGCTTTGGGTCTTGCAATCTTGTTCCAGCTAGCTAAGTGAAGGCCAACAGTCTTCTTATCCCCCTTCTGTATGAACCCAAAGATAAGTTGTTGGATCTTGTTAATAAATGATGAAGGAACCTTTTCCAAACTAAGCCAGTATACATGAATATTTTGTAGTACGGATTTTGCTAAGATTAATCTGCCCCCCCAATGATAACCATCGAACGATCTAGTGGCCAATATTTTTCTCTACCTTTTGAATCATCCACATCCAATCACTTACCTTGTAGTCATTTGGTTTAATGAAGAAACCAAGGTATTTCATACCTTGCTCCAGATTGAGGATCTGTATATTAAAGGCCTCCTTCAACCTTTGTTCCAGCTAGGCATCAATGTTTTGAGCAAGGAAAACAAATTTATGACAATTAACTTCCATACTCGAGGCCAAACAAAAGCTAGATAAAAGAGATTTGAAAGCAATCTAATCTTCATACTTCCCCATACCCAAAATAAGAACATCGTCGACAAAAAAAAGAAAGTGAAATGATAACGCCTGTGGCCACCTTTTTGCCTTGGAATTTACCCTTCGAACAAGCTTTCTTCAATAGTCTACCGAGACTTTCCACAATTAGAAGGAACATAAGTGGAGAAAGAGGGCATCCTTGCCTCAAACCTCAATGACCTTTAAAAAAATCTGTAGGAGATCCATTTACCAGAATTGCAAAGTTGACACTAGAAACACATGCCATTATCCACTGAGTGACCTCCCATTTCAATCCAATATGGATCAAAATTAATCTAAGGAAATGCCAACTCACTTTATCATATGCCTTCTTTAAATCCAGTTTTAGTATGAGTGATTTCAATTTCTTTGCCTTAGCAGTATGTATACATTCTTGGGTTATCCCAACAAGATAAAAAATCACTATCCTTAAGGAAACCGAACTATTCAGCGGAAATGCAAGAAGCCAACTTGTCTTTAATCCTGGTAGCTATAATTTCTGTAATGATTTTATAAACAAAGTTACATAGAGCAATAGGTCCATAGTCACTGAAAGTGGCAGGTTTCTTCACTTTGGGGATGAAGGTAATAAAAGTAGAATTTAAAGATCCAGGAACATGTCCTTTGACCCTAGTTTCCTTAATACCACCAAGCAAATCCTCCCCCATGAGGTCAAAGAAGAAATGAAATAATTCATGTATCCACTGATCCAGCCCAAGAATTTTGTCCCTAGGCATCCTCCTAACCACTTCTTTCACTTTCTTAAGAGTGACAGGTTTTCCTATATCATCACTTTCATCATCTGTAAAAAAAAACCTAGGGACCTCTTTAATTACATTAATTTGGTTGTAAGTGTCCTCATGTCCGATTCTTTGTACTAAGCTCTAAAATGTTTATAGGCAACGACACTAATCTCTTCATATGTTTTGATACTACTATCCTCATCTGAAATATCCCATATAGTGTTAAGGATTCTTCTGTGGTTAGCAAATCTATGGAAGAATTTTGTGCTCCTATCCCCATTCTCAAACCACATTCTCAAGCCATATTGCTCAGCTTCTTAGTCTCTAGGAGGCCTCTTCCAATTTCAGGATCATTTCCTTTCTCTGTTTTAGAGAACTTAGGAGGGATAAATCTGTAAGTGTGAAGATCTGTGATGGACCCCTCTCAAAGACCTCTGTCATCTTTTGATCAATATCCCTAAGTTCAGAAAATAACTTGTTCTTTTTGTTTATTTGCCACTGAATTACCGCTTCCTTTAATTTTTTCAACTTAACACCGAGCAGCATTATAGGAGAAGAATCCTTCCAAATATCCATAGAATGCCAAATGGCTCGAACTAAAAGTATAAAATCAGGTTCAGGCAGCCATGAACTGTTTAATTTATAAGGAGAACCGGCCTAGGAGTTGTTTCTTCAATTTGTATACAGATTGGATCCGATAAAGTTGAATGAACAATCCAGAATCTAGTCTTTTTTAGACCTCCTAGGAACCTGTGAAGCCTCTTAGAGATACCGACCATACCCGTCTCCAAGTGGACGCCAAGTGGCTTGGCTAAGGTCCACCAACCCTCATAAATTGGAGAAATATTCAGTCAAGGGATCAATTATATATATATATATATATATATATATCTTCT
The DNA here is from genome assembly GCA_900067695.1 of Picea abies. Lineage (NCBI taxonomy): Eukaryota > Viridiplantae > Streptophyta > Pinopsida > Pinales > Pinaceae > Picea > Picea abies. The sequence continues at coordinate 21,174 of CBVK0100097597.1, forward strand.
GTGTGTATGTGTATATATATATATATATATATATGAAATTCATGTTGATTTAAAGTTTTATGTTCTTCTCATGATATGACATGGATATCTTCTCATGATAAAGCTGCTGCATGGACGCATGAAGTCGGCCTTATCATCTCACTCAAAAACGCAACGCCTTCTGTTCGGCTGAGAATGTGAACGAAAAACTGAGGCTTTATTACTCTTACTTAAGACTGTAACAATGCTAATGAAAAACGCCTGGGGAATTTCTGTCAATTAACTGAATAAACGGCAATAGCTCCGCGCAATTCTTTTCATTGGTGTGCAGATTACGCTCCAGTCTCATCACCTGATACCTACCTACGTAGTGTTTCATCTGTGTGTCAGCTTTATCTGATAAAAAAAATGAAATATAGCCGCAGCTTCCCTGAGTCGGCTAGCTAATAGGTATCTACTGTGAAGGGTTCTATTCCCGAGGAGTGACAGTCGGCGAGGCCCCGTGTTCCGGCTACGTGTACACTCTGCGAGCGAGTTTATCCCGTGCTCTACGGGGGGCCACCGAGGTACTTGCTGCAGTATAAAACTCTGATTTTTATTTTTTCAGTTCTGTAATTTGACAGTTAAAATGCCCTTCACGGCATTTTAGATGAAAACTTTAATTTTCTATATAATCTGTTACCAAACCAAAAAAATGGTTATAAGATTATATTAATGAATATTAAATGGTTATAAAATTATATTAATGAATATTAATGACTATGCTTTCTGCAATATCTTACTAATAAGAAATAAATTTCCATGCTAACTTAAGGGTGAGTTTAATCACTTGTAATTAATATTGTTGGGTATTTGGTTAGTTCTATGTTGGCAAATTCCTGGTTCAAATCTTCAATATTGTGAGGCATGCTAGTTTACATTGATAGAGTTATCAAGGATGTTGAAAGGCCTTAGGAGGTTAGCTTGGGCACGTGCACTTCCACCACACTCTGAACCGGGCAAGTAGGACGCTTGATGTGAATGAGGAGACACAAGTCTTCATATAGGGGAAAGTTAGGGTTTCTTGGGCATGCGATGTGCTAAGGAATGACTCCACCCAAGTTGCCTTGCGACAGAAGTCAGACGACGGACAGTTTGACGAAGGGTTGATGGAAAGACTTGGGCGCTTCACCAAATGGATGAATCGGCTAAGTCATGGGGGTGCACGGACATGACAGGGACACTAAGGTTTGGCGGGTCGGTCCCAAGGGGCACGATAATTGACGAACGCATGGGTTCATTTGGGTGACCGAGTTCACGACGATTCGTTTGAACAAGGGTTCGTGAAAGGGTGTGACACCCCCAAAGGAAGCGACGGTTCACGATGGTGAGCTTTGGAGAGCCTATAAGAGAACAAGGGTGCACAACCAAGGAATTATAGTTTGACAAGACAAGGAAAGCAAGAGAGCTCTGTTATTCTGAGGCAGACGAAGAGGGAAACTCCCTCAAAGAGTCAAGTTGCTCCACTTGGGAGGACTTGTGTTGCCTTGAGGTGGATTCATTGGATAAAGATGGGCAAGTTTCTCTTTGGATGATTTTGGATAAGTCTAGAAATGCAGGTCTGTTGGAGGCATGTGTGAGGTAGAACCGAAATATGTGAAGTCTGCGGAAATGAAGAGGCAGAGTCTGTGGAAACGAAAACAAAATAAGTTTGCGGTTGGGGGCACATTTGAGGTAAACCGTGGGTGGCTGCGGAGACGATTGTGACAAAGAGTCTTGGTGATGATCTATGTATGAGTGTCTTGCTGAGGTGAGGTGAGTAATTTGACTCTGCCCTGTTGTAAACCAAGCCGATAGTGCTCATCTTGTAATTATTTCGCAATAAATACTTAGCCGGGTGTTAGGCACGGTTCGTGCCACCCGCACTATATTTGTGTTTGTCTTTCGTTTGTTCCATAGTTCTCTTGGTTTCTCATAGAGGTATGCTTATATATGACTAAGTGTTAAAGCAATTAGCAAATGTCTAAGTATACAAGAGTTGCACTAGAGTAGGAGTGTGACTCGTGAGTAGCTTAGAAAAAAGTATGGGTATGCTTTGAGTGAAGAGGCATAGTCCAAACGAAGTAACCTTGGTGTTACCAAGCAACCAAGTGAGAAATGTCGCGGTGCTGCACGCCCTCAAGAGGTGCACACTCACAAGATTTGGCCAGGCACACTGTGGGGTCATGATAGATGGTATCAGAGCTGATTTATTGTAGATTTTGGAGAAGGGTTAGAAAGCTCTTCACCACTATCTCGATGATAGATGGTATCAGAGCTGATACGTTGCATAATTTGGAGAAGGGTTGGGAGCTCTTCTGTAACGTCCTCGACCATCAACCCCACGGCCGGGCCAACGCTACTACGCGGAAAACACTCCTGTAACATATTATGCATTCTAATGAATTTAAAATGCTTAATAACAATTAAACACATAATTACTGCTAGCATTTCATAATTAAGGGAAATAACAATAATTCATATACACCACGGAATACGTGATAAACATTTCAAGAATCACAGGTATGCAATTTGATTAATTACAGAATTACAAAACATAGTGACACTTATCTTTGAAACTGTCACATGCCACCAACTACGTGCAGACCTTCCATGAACCTCCTAGCCTTAGACCGCGCTGCTCATCACTCTCAGCAGTAGGTCACTCCCGAGCTAGGACTAAGCTCCACCGGGCAAGGAATCCTAGATTGGGAAGGGTTTACAGGAAGACACACAGTAAAAGAGGGAGGATTCTCTCCCAGGAGCCAGTTATGCCTACTGCTCATAGACTCTCCTTCCCCACATGCCTGTCCCACCCCAAGAGTATACACCTTCACTGTCGCCTAGACAGTCTTTTGGCTGCTAACCTCCCTTGCCTTGGGCTTCAGCAACAGATCGGCCCGGAAATCTCCAAGCTCTGAGGCAGCTATAGAGCCCCTTCCAGGAACTCTCTCCTTCCTCCGTGCACTCTCTCAACCGGAGAGAGTCGCTCACATACATGTCCCCCTGTTTATTCCACTACAACTATCTCTCTCACCTGGAGAGGGTGTTGCACAAAGGTCACACACCCACGAAGAAGAGAATACAAAAAAACCTCAGGGTTTCCTAGAAGACAACAACCCAACCATTTAGCTCCAATTTGGATTGCTAGGGTGGATAGATGGATCATAGGACACACAGTAGTCATGGCTCAGTCCACGGGGTTTACCACTATTTTTAGACAGACGGTCACCCTGCTATCCGACGCAGAGGTCACACCGCTCTTCTTGATAGAGGAAAGACATAATGAGGAGCGAACCCCCTCCACGACTGACTTATGTAGTTCTTAACTGCATGTGCCTGGGCCAACACATGTCGCCCACGAAGCTGCATGCGCTCCATCAGCTGGCGTGCGCTTTGGGCACACGTTTCCCCTTCCAAGGATTTAGGATAAAGAAAGACATGTTTCACACATCTTTAGAATAATAAGTTAATATTATTTTCAAGGGTTTAAGCCCCCTCAGCTTAGCCCCTCTTCCAACCCCTTTGACCCCCCTTTCTCCCTCGCGCATGTTGTGGAAGCTTAGTCCCCAATCACTCTTTCTTCATGGTCGATCGCACGCAGCAACGTTTATATTTTATTAACATTCTGCATGATTACATATACAAAAAAAATCAGGCTCCTGGCTTTTGATACTTAGGCTCTCCAGCCTAATACATACATAACCCTCTGAGCTTATCAAAACTCGGCTCACCAGCCTAATAAACTTGAATTACAATTCATACACAAGATTTTCAATTCATATACATGATTTACAATAGGGCTCGACCTTGGGGACATTACAATCCCCTCCCCATATTTTTGCACTGTCCTCAGTGCAACGTTACACTGCATATGCAAGCTTTTCAAAATTTTCAAAAATATGCAGGTATTCTGCCTGCATAGAATCTTCATGTTCCCATGTTGCATCCTTAGGACCGTACCAGGTCCACTGGACCTTTACAAGTCCTATGGCTTGATTCCAAAGCTGTTTATTTTTCTGGTCCAATATGCACACAGGATGCACTTGCAGGACACCTTCTTGTTCCACCTGAATCACATTCCAATCGATTACATCATTAGCATCAGGTATATATTTATTAAGCAATGAAACATGAAAAACATTATGTAGAGTCATGGATGCAGGTAACGCAAGCATATATGCAACTGGCCCAATCCTTTCTAGGATTTTAAATGGCCCACAAAATCTGGCTGCCAACTTGGCACTATTTCCTAGTTTCAGGGAACTCCTGTTAGCTTTCACTTTCAGGAAAACATGATCACCCACTTTGAACTCTCTGTGGGTTCTGTTCTTATCAGCATAACTTTTCTGCCTGTCTTGGGCAGCTTTCAAATTCTGCTTAACTTTTATCATTTGTTCTTGCATTTCCTTGAGCAATTATGGCCCAACTACTGCTTTGTCAGCTGGATTATCCCAACGCACTTTCTGCCATAAAGCACTTCAAATGGGCTCATCTTCAACGATGCTTGATACCCATTGTTGTAAGCGAATTCTACCAAGTGTAGGTAGTCTTCCCATTTTGATGGTTTGTCCATCACATACATTCTCAGTATGTCTTCTATAATTCAATTCACCCTCTCTGTATGTCCATCAGACTCAAGATGATAAGTTGTACTAAAGTTCAGATTCGTTCCGAATCCTTTGAACAATCCTTTCCAGAAATTCGAGGTGAATTTTGGGTCTCTGTCGGACACAATCGTTTTGGGAATTCCATGCAATCGTGCCACTTCCTTCATGCAAATATCAACAACATCTGTTGCCTTGTGAGTAGTGTTCAGTGGAGTTAAATGGGCAACTTTTGTAAGCTTGTCCACCACAACCATGATCGAATCATGCAACTTGCCTGTTTTGGGCAATCCCGTAATAAAATCCATTGTCACCACTTCCCACTTCCATTCAAGAATGGGCAAAGGTTGTAGCAACCCTGCTGGGTGCCTATGCTCAGCTTTAACTTTCTGGCACTCCATACATCTAGCGATGTATTCAATGATCTCTCTCTTCATACCTGGCCAAAAGTAATGGCTCTTGGCCGCTGCCATGATTTTCTAATATCTAGGGTGCCCTGCATAAGGTACATTATGCATCTACTGCATAATTATCTGTTTCAAGTCCTAGATGTTGGGTACAAAAATTCCGTTCTTGTGCAACAGTATTCCATCTATTACCAATTTATAAATATCTACCTTCTGTGGCATCTTACCCTATTGTAGCTTTGCTACCAATTCTCTGTATTTCAGATCTACATTTGCAGCCTCCAGAATTTTGCTTTTAATATCAGTCTAATACATGCTAATGGTTGTAGCATGTAGTTCATGCATCCTCCCACTAAGTGCATCCACCACTTTATTCTCCTTCCCTTTGATATGCTTGATATCAAAGTCGTATTCACATAGAAACTCCAACCACCTACTATGCCTAGCGTTTAGGGTGGGCTGGTCAAACAAGTATCTCAGACCTTTGTGGTCTGTTCTCAGTTCAAATCTCCTCCCCATGAGGTAACGTCTCCATTTCCTCGGAGAGTGAATGATTGCTTCCAACTCCAAATCGTGAGCAGCATAGTTCTTCTCGTGTTCCTTTAACTTCCTGGATTCATAATAGATTACGAATCCATTCTGACTGAGGACTCCTCCCATTCCTTCTTTGCATGCATATGGGCACACTGTTACACATCAAAATTACTCACTTTGATAGTGTCGCAAGTGTCGTCATTACAAAGGTCGCAAGTGTCGCATTTTGCTCACAAGGTCGCAAGTGTCGCATGTTTCTCACACGTGTCGCAAGTGTCAAAGCAAAGCATATTTCCATGATGCCTATGTCGTACCTATAATGACATGAGAAGGACACTTGAAACACCTCAAACATTTGATTTGGAAGAGGAGAAATGAGTCAGCAGGCTTGCAAACCTTTTGCCATCTGAAAGCACCTCAAAAACTGAGTTTTTGGAGAGGAGCGCTCCCCCTTACACTGTCTCGGAGTGTTGGCGCTCCCCCTTACACTATCAGGGAGTATTATAATGCTCCCCTGGCCCTTTTGAGGGAGCGCTATAGCTTTTGAGAGTGCTGGCGCCCCCTAAAGCCTACTAGGGAGTGCTACAACGCTCTGATGGCCCTTTTGAGGGAGCGCTACCTATTCTGAGAAGTTGTTAAGCTGTTGAGATGAATGAGGGAAGAATCTTTTCATTCTTGGGAGGCAGTTGGATTCGAATCCCTAGTCCAGCCATGATCCTAGGGAAGATCCTCAACTGAAGGAGGCAAATCCTCAACTTCCCCAAGGATATCTCAAGTAGTTAAAGCCTCTCCAAGGCTATATAAGCAAGCTTTCTAATGGTGAAAGGGGGAATGGAAAATAGAGAATTACACAAAACTTATGATCTCATAAGTGGTGCTGGAGCAGATTGGGGAAGAATTGCTAACATGAAACCTATGATCTCATAGGAAACACACAGTCAGCCAAAAGAGAAGTGATCAGTGAAGCTGTTGTCAGCCAGGTTGTGGATCTTTCGAGCAAGGGTTAGACGAAGGGGACTTGACGAAGCTGTCGCATTCGCATCTATGATTGTAAGTACTGTTGTCGTTATTCTCATTAATATGACACGCTTGGCCTGTTTCTTTCTAGTTTGTGTCTGATGTTACATGAACTTATCATTAATTGATAGATCTGTTTTCAAGCTAATATCAATAGAGTAGGAAGTGGTCGTATCTTGTTTGTCTGCAGAACTCCGCGAGGGGCAAAGGATTGGAGCGCAACTCGGAGCGTGCAGGGACAAACGTCGATAAGAAGGTACTTTTGTTATCCTTCCTCCTCATGTGTTAGTTTAGATAGATTTGAAGGGAAGTCAGTGTCCACGTTAAGCATTTTTTTGTCTAGGGTTAAGGTCAAGATCTTAGAGGCGATCTACCTATCCGCAGGGAGATTTTCCTACAACACACACCACAAAGTCTTCGTTTGGATCTGCAATCCTCAAGATTGGGGCACTGGTTAACAGATTCTTCAATCGCTGAAATCTTTTCTCACAATCCTCTGTCCACTGAAACTTCTTCTCCTTCCTTTGTAAGGAAGTGATAGGGTGGGATATCCTCGAGAACCCTTCGATAAACCTTCTATAATAACCAACCAATCCCATGAAGGATCTAACTTCCGCCACATTCTTTGGCGCTGACCATTCTCTAATGGTCTCAATCTTCTCAGGGTCTACAACTATCCCATCCTTCGAGGTAATATGCCCCAAGTAATGGATCCGCTCCTGATAAAACGAGCAATTTCTCAGCTTGACATACAGTTGGTGCCCTCTTAGCACCTGCAACACCATCCTCAGATGTTGCTCATGTTCTTCTTCCATCTTGGAATACACCAAGATGTCATCCAGGAAGACTATGACAAACTTGTCTAGATAGTCCCTGAATACTCTATTTATCAAGCACATAAAAACAATGGGTGCATTTGACATTCCAAACGACACCACTGTGAACTCGTAATGACCAAACCTTGTTCTAAAGGCAATCTTGCTAATGTATTCATATTTTATCCTTACTTGGTGATATCCCGATCTTAGATCTATTTTCGAAAAGATCTTTGCATCCTTCAACTGATCGAAAAGGTCATAAATCCTTGGCAGAGGATACTTGTTCTTTACCGTTACCTTGTTCAACTACATGAAATCGATGCACAATCTCAACGTTTCTTCCTTCTTCTTTACGAATAGGACCGGGGCACCCCAAGGCGACACACTTGGGCGTATATACCCCTTCTTCATAAGATCTTCAAGCTGCAATTGCAACTCTTTCAGCTCTGGCGTACTCATCCGGTATAGATCCTTTGATACTGGAGCTGCTCCAGGCATCAAGTTCACAGAGAAATCGATATCCCTTTTTGGAGGTAGTCCAGGTACTTCCTAGAATACATCTTCGAATTATTTTAGTACCGCATACTCTTCAATACTTGACACCTTGTCCTTAGGTGTTTCCCCTACATGGGATGCAAATAATTGACAGCCTTTTCTGTAGCACTTCTTTAGTTGCATCGCTGAGATTTCCCTAATAGCTACAGCTCTGGGAATCCCTTGGACGACTCTCCGATTCTTGTCTTCATATAAGAAAGTGAATGCCTTATTGTGGCAGTCCAAGATGGCATGGTGTTGGTCCAACTAGTCCATCCCAATTAAACAGTCATAAGAACCTAAAGGCAGAATGTTTAGTTCATCCTTCGTGTTCATTCCATTCATGTCCACTGGACAGGACTTAACCAATTCTATAACTCTTCTCTTGGTTCCTATGGCTAGCTGCACTAACCAAGACTTTTCATGTTTGCTTCTCGACAAATGAAGATTTTCCACCACTCTAGGATCTATATAACTATGGATAGCCCCTGAATCAATTAAAATAGTAAAGGTATGGTTGTTGATCATACCTTCCACTTCAATCATGTGCGACTGATACTCAGCTTGCTTGTGGTCCAGGGCTGCATAGATCCTTGGCATCTTACTGCCCATGTACTCCATTGTTTCATCTTGCTGAACATTGTGGACTGCTCTCACTTTATCATTTCTGTGGGGGCAATCTTTGTACCTATGGTTTCCTTTACAACCCCAACACTCCATAGGTGTCTGCCTTGGCAATTGTCCACCCACTTCCACCTTTCTGGGCTCTCTAAAAGATGGTTGTCCCAGAGGATTATTTCTGAAAAAGGTAGGCTTGTTTCCCTTCTGCCTCTGTTCCTTCTTGAACTTCTTCTTGTCTTCCCAAGCCTTCTGGAAGGTAGGATTTTCTCTCTGTTGTTCATATAAGCATTTCGCTCTTCTTATTGTTTCTTCCATAGTCTTAGGAACATCGTATTGGATCTTGTCACCAATAGAAGGTGGTAATCCACTTAGATACCTCTGAATCTTGACAGTCTCATCCTTGATGAATGGAACATACTTCAGTAACTCCAAAAACTTTCGTTCATATTCATCAATGGTCATGCTCCCCAGTTTGAGTTCAAAGAACTCTTTCATCTTTCTATCATAGTATCTTTTAGTCAGGTATTTCCTCTTGAAATACCTCCTGAATTCCTTCCAAGTGATATCTTTCTCTCTAATGTGTTGCACCTACACAAGCTGATCCCACCACATGGATGATTTTCCTTTCAACTGATACATCACAATTATTATTTTGGCATGAGAGCAATAATTCTGCAGTTGGAAATATTTTCTCATGCCAAGCAACCATGTCTCAACATCTTCTTCCTTCTGGTGTTCTCCATCAAACATGGGAGGCTAAATCCTATTCATTTCTCCTTTTAGTTCATCCACTCTAGATCTCTTGTGATTTCTGGTAGGACATGGGCTTGAACTACTATGTGCCTCCCTACTGGCATTCTTTGGGGAGCGACAACGATGCCTGCTAACACTCTTTGATCTTCTTTTCCTCTCAGTGGTCCTATGACTCTCTGTCTTGCTTGAGTCATTCTCCTCGTCCAAATTATTTTCTATTCTTTCCAGAATCTTCAACATCTTTAAGTTGAATTCACCTTGTTTATCCTGAGTTTTCCTGAGCTTTATATTATCTGCCTGTCGAGTTTGAGCTTCTTTTTGCAATCCTTCAATGATCTTCATCATATGCCCTTCCTTATTCTTTTATTTTCCGTGCCCATTGGAGTTCGATCCTTCGACTCCAAAGTTGACATACTTTCCTTCTCTTTCATTCTTTGAACTGGAAGCAATTTGCGCTTCTTCCATTTCCTTACACTCCAAGGAAATTCTAAATGGTTTTGGCACTCGCCACTCTTCTGCAATTACAATGTGCAGACAACCAAAAATTTTCAGGATATCATTACTTAACAAATTCCACACACATAATTCATAAGCCAAATAAAAAATGTTCAATTTTCATGAGTTTTCGAAGCTCTGCTCAGCTCTGTAACTTTCGAGCGATAGATCTCTCTTCCTCAGTCACCAACCCATGCAATCACGGGCTGTGACCAAACGCTAGTCCACTAGGGTGCTTCACAGCTTCGTGTTTCGGGAGGTTTCAAAACTCAACACTACTATCCCTTGAGTTCCAATTACTGAACTCGCGAAAATGGGTGGATCAACGGTCCATGTCTACACACAACCAATGGCTGAAATCCGTTGTGGCCTCTCTGTCTCGAAGTTTTCAGGACTTTGATTTTCAGTCCTCGAGCCTCTCATACTCGCTTCCCTCTCCAACCCTCGACTTCCGATATCCCAATTTACTTTACCCTCCGGGCCCACATAGCACAGTTGTCTCCCACAACCACGATGGCACGTGGCCCGCTCAAGAGGGTCCATGTCACCTTCAGTGACGTCATCGGGTCCCACCATGCTCACTTTTCATTTCGACCCACTGGCAAGTGGTACACACCCATGTGTCCATGTCCATCTCAGTGACATCAGCCCGACTCACTACTTTGAGTCCATGGGATTCAGTGATTTCGGTTTTGGTAGTTTGTGCGTCCGCACATCCCACTTCTCCCGATAGTCGAAATCTGAAATCACGATTTAACGGGAAATCCAATGGTCAGATTCCCTTTTTATATCTACAACGTAGATCCTGTTAAGGTCCTAACCCGCACATACGTAGATCAATGTATTCGGATGTAATAAAGGTCAATATTAATAAGACCTTTCAATAAA
>CBVK0100097598.1:0-31843 GCA_900067695.1 Picea abies
CTCTTCCGATCTCACAAATCACTTAACATTCTAATTAAGAATCTACAACTAACATTGCGACTAACGTGCTTGTGTTTGACGTTAACAAAGTTCAAGCAGATAAAGTGGTCATTCAATTACACTAATCGTTGATCGTCGATGCACCATCGACATCGACAGAAGGCAGAGTTGGTTTGTGTGAGTTATTCACCACAAATTTTCAAAATATAGTTGGTCCCCATCAGCGTCGGAAAAGTACGGGAGGGATAGACATTGACAAAAGCCACAAACAACCACTGATAGAAGATGACCAATGCACTTGCTCAGGGTTGCAAAAATCAAGAAGGGTTAAAAAAATCAATTTTCTCTGTGACAAACATATTGTTGATCATCAATCCTTGATACTTTTTGGCATCGGTAAGATAGGATCGGGTCTTAGAACATTTATCTTAAGAAAATTCTCGATCTCGAATAACAGGGGTAGAAAAAGACGTCGATCTTGAGTGCCATGTGTCTTTGTCGCATAGGGGTGTCGTATGACCTAGTTTCCTCTCGAGTCATCTTAAGGTTTCATGTGTCCTAGTCACACCTCCAAGTCAACCTTGCCACATCATCTCTATACGACAAGATCATTTGACATTGGAGATTTTGCAAGGAGATGTCAACGAAATGTTTTCAAAGTGAAACCCTGACTCCCAACTCACTAGATGGACTAGCAAAACGATGGGATGTTTTGGGCACAAGATACGATCAGATTCTGGCATTTAATATACTAGTTAATGTTTCATCCCACATTTGTTGCTACCCCATGCGTTGATTGAACAACAACTATTTGAAATCACTGATAAACCACGTTACAACCCATGCCTGTGCCGTCAACCTATGATCAAATTTAATTTTAAACGTTTTTGAAGATCTGGTGGCAAATTTTATAGAACTACACTCATAACCTAAATTGAATGGTTGATGCAACAAGGTAAGTCCATCCCTATTTAAATATCTAGAACGACTTTGAAATTTTTTATTATGTGCACAACTTTAAATTCAAGAGCATCCGAAGAAGCCAAGAAAGCATCTCGAGACTCTACTGATTCTCAGATTATCAAAAATAGGTTAAACAAGAAAAAAAGGTATGTCCTCAAGTTTGTCAATTCGGCGGTCGTGATTTGTTATATATCCATATAATTTCTTGCACAATCTCTAACTATGGTCTAGTTGCAGGTAAAATTCCATCGATAAAACCAACCACCAGACACTCCCCGAGGGCACCTAAGTTGAAGGAAGAAGAAACAAGTGAAGGCTCTTCGCCTAGTACTTCGAGACATTTGGATTATGCTCCCAGGGTAGAGCCTGTCATAAAACAATCAACTAAGAAATCGAGTGTCCAACCTCCGATCTTCGGTGATACAGAAGCAAGCACGAGATCCAATGTAATGATCCCGCAGTGGGGGGACTTATTCAACAAAATCAACGGGAAGGAGTACCCATAATGTATCCCACACAGTGACCCAAATGTAAGGGTGCTTGATGACCAGGTGTTCCCAAATATCTGATCGTCATATTTTCACACAGTAGCCAACAGAGACCTATCTTTCCCTTGCATAGAGGTTTTGAAGTGGCTAATCGACCATACGGATGCGCATAAATTCTTAATCAATGATGAGAATGGAGGGTGCATCGGATTTTCCTCCTGACAGAAGTCCAAAAGTACTACAAAATCAAAGACCTAGAGGAGCAGTTAAACACATAAATCATGGTGGAATTATATGAATTCCATGACACCAGTCGGTTGATAGACTCATGGTGGAAGGAGGACACAAAGTTTACAAATTGGAGCAATGGTTGGTATGGGAAAGTTAACCTGAGGGAGCCATACATCTACTTGATGGATCTGATCTGATGACTGTATGGAGAGAAGGACTGCTCCAAGTTTTCGGAAGCATGGATGCCCTTGGCATACACAGTGGTGATCTTCAGAAGAAGCTTCAACTGGGGAGCAATAATTTCCAATCAATTGATAATCTGTGTACAACAGGCTCAGATGTCGAAAGAAGAGGAGTCACCCTCTTTCCACATGGCCTCGTACCTTCTTGATGTGATCTATGCGAGAAATTTCTTTGTCGGCATGAATTTAATATGGTATGTTGCAGAGCTCCCGGTTCATGTTTACTTTAGCATATTGTGGGAGAACAGGTACAAAAAATCCTACGCACTCATTTGCGATGAATTCATCGCCCGTATTCATTTTATTGGATTTAAAAAGGAATTCCTGAGACTATCCGCAACAACCAAGAAAATGGTAGTGAAGGTAGGCCATTGGTATTTATATGAACGCTCAACCTATATCAGGGTGTTCGGGGCCACCGAAGCAACATATCTACTACCTTCTGACGTCCTAGACCGGCTCATTGTTGGAAAAATATTCTATCAGACTATCCTGCAGAGCTATAACACCACGCTAGTCAAGGACAAGAAGCAGGATTTCATACCATATGACTTCCATGTGGGGTTTTATTTGGTAAAGGAAACTGCTCAAGCCAAACAAGAAGGGTTGAGCCAACTTGAACTCAGGCTCCCGACAGGACGATTCCGCAAGCACGACCCTAAAGGCATGGTCCCCCAACATCCTTCACAGGTATCCTCTTGTTGGCCATACGCGCATGACAAATTTGAGGATGAAGTTTCCATAGAATGTGCTCAGGACTGGGAGGAGGCAGTAGAGAGGATGGCTAATCCGAACATGACCAGGTTCAAGGCTATGAGCATGGACTAAAAGGTAGAGACAATAGAGCAGTCGGCTCAAGAGGCATAGACTACAAAGGCACAAAGAAAATGATTTATCTTGCTAGAACGGGCGCATAGAATCATTGATCAATTGCAAAATTACCCTGATTTTGTAGAGATGTTGAGGATTCCCGCTGACGACCCAATCAAAATAATAGGAGAGCCAAGTGTCTTAGAGACAATACAACTTGAAGAAATCACCGAACCAGAAAACCCGGAAGCTCCACCACCACAAATCAGATCACCAGGGGGGATTTCAACCCAACCTAATATAACAAGGATGCGAGGTAGGACAAATATACCAAACCCTTTGTTTGACTTAATAACCATCTATGATGAGGAGGAGAGTTCAGAGGTGTCCCTGGTGACTCTAGTGCAGATTACAAAGGAAAAGGAACCTGAGAGAGCATCTACCCCAGGTCCCGATGCTTCAATTCAAAACCTTCTGCAGAGAGACCATGAGGTCAAAAGTGTCTTAGACACTGAGCTACTTGATTTGTCAGGAACCCCACTATATAAAACAAGGGATGAGCTAGGATCGGGTGGCGAGAAAGAGGAAATTCCATAGCCAGAAATCAACACTTCGACAGCTGATTACCAAGTAAGTATCGAGCCTGCCCCTGGTTCTTCAGTTTTTGTTGATACCTCACCAGTCGATGAGAAACATATGGAGGTAGAGCCAACAGGACATATGGAAGAAGCTCAGAAACCCATCCTAGAACAGATACACACAGTTGAGAGCCTAGGATATACTCTAACCTGGGGAGAACAAAAAATCCCTAAACCTGTTGATGAAGTCGCCGACATACAAGCGACAACCTATGATAGGAAAATAAAATACTTTATGAAGAGAACAAATAATAAGAGGAGGCTTACACTTGATAGATTTATTCTCATCACTACAGAGGAGAAGTTTGTCAGTACAGAACATGCCAAGACATCTGAGCTTATCAACACAGGGATGGCTATCACAGATGCCAAATTGGATAGAGAAAGAAGATATGAAAAATAGTTGGTCACTGCACTTAAGGAGTTCGAGAATCTGAGCCATTTGGAAAATACTATTAGGACTCCACACAAGCCATGGAATTTTTGAGAAGTGAGTTCCAAGATGCCTATGCAAAATTCATGAATGAGCGACACCTTTTCACTATAGGTATAGGCGATTTCCAAGAAGACACCCTTATGGCACTAGCGACCTGCAAGGATGTGGAAAGGTTGTATGAGAAGGCTCACCAAGTAGTAGTAAGGATCGATTATATCAACTCAATTCAAAAGGGCTGAGACACCGAAGAGCACCACATTCGGGAGTTGAGGGACAAAAACATAGACTGGATCATAAAAGTGTCCGAATACTGGGTAAAAATGGCCCTGGAACCTCAACAGGAGATTCATAAGAAGTGGATCGACTACGAAAAGAGCTAGGAAAATATTAATCGGGAGATGAAAGGCACTGTCCTCCCAAACCTCGGCTCACCCAAAGACTTTGTCGACCTGCATGACATAGTCAAGCAACATGTAGAACAAGACTCGACATGGACAAAAGAGATAGCAAAGGTGGTGAGCATGGTGCCAGGTCAAGTACATCAGTTCATGGATAATTTGATTAAGGCTCAAGTATTTTTGCAGCAGTTAAGTGTTAAAATAGTCAAGTATAGAGAATGGGCAGTATAAGTAAAAGAAATTATTTCATCCCCGATGGACCAGCATAGGTTCCTGTATGCCAACACATGCGAGGAAGACTTTGTCAAATGGTCGGTGTATGGGAAGAGTCATCCACTTTAGTAAAACTATTTTCTGATTCTTAGAAGACAAAGAGATGAAAGCACCATGTGGAAATATTTTGTTTTACTTATCTTGCACTTGTAATAGTTATTTTTAGCTAATGACTCATTATAAATAAGAGGATTGACCTTTTAGAAAAGGTCGGTGGTTTTGGGAAAGACCCTCATTTTTGGAATTGTAAAGAACTATTTCTGAACTACCTTAATTGAGAAGTCTTGTTTAGGACCAGAAACAAATTATGTTTTTCATCAAAGGCGTTGTGTAACTGGATTAAGGAGGAATTACTTCCAACTTTATTTCATTAATGGATGTTGTAACAAGTAAGAGTTTATGAAAGTATTGATAAGTTATTTGTTTCAATATTTTTTGTAGTTCTTGTCTCTAATGATGAAAGAAAATTGTTGTGTTAATGTGTGATTAATGCTAGATCTAAGGAAAATATTTTTCTTTCCATCATCTTATTGCATGCGTGGTTTCTTACGATAATTGTATCTCAGTAAATAATTGAAATACCAACAAGTTAATGTATTAGTACTAGGCTTGTCACAGGTGTGAACACCTTTGTCTGCATGCTTGAGCACAAGGGTTATCCCAATCTCATCCTTCTCCAATAGTTAAGACTCCCCTTTACCAGCTGGTTTATACCAGCACACATATTTTGATGAGACCCATCTAATAAAAGAAAGTACAAAAAGAGAATGTTTAAAATGAAGGAGGAACTTTCATAGGAAGACATCCTATCAATCACTACGTAAATCCCATCGATAAAATTGGCCAGATCGAAATATTTGGAGAACCATTCCACCATCAAACACTATAGAGTCTAATTGAGCCTTTGTGGTGGGTTTGGTTCCTGTTGTTGAGTTAAATGGATTTAGGACCCCTCACTAGAATTGGCGCTAGAAGGAGGGCCTGAATGAATGAATGGATAACAATATTTATGATATAATATTTCTCATAGCCTATAAATTCAAAACATCCCACATGCATGGCTAGTCATTCTCAATACAACCCACATACAAAGAGTACTCCCAAAATGAGTAACTCACCCCATCAAGAGGAAGAACATCTATTCCCTGAAATAACTTACTCTCTTCCTGACGAGGAGTTGAACCAGTTCAGAAGAATTACAAGATCTTACTCTCGACAAATTGGATCATTACCCTTAGCTTTGTTACTTCCTCACATAAAAAAAGTAATCAGACCAGTGGTCAACACCCCCGAACAAGTTTTTGTTCACATAGTAGAAGACCTAGTAGATTTTCCCTCACTGATATCGAACAACCCCTTAACCTAATCCCCGAAACATCAGCTGTTAACTACTCTGAACTAGACGATTTTGAATCTAAAGAAGAAGATTTTAACTCAGATCATTCATCTTCGGAGTCAGACAACGTGGAGGATAACAATGATCATAATGAAGGGAGAGGAAACCCACCTCCAAATAATCAACCTTGGTTTTCCAGGGATGCCCTGGAAATCCTCGGATCGGTACACAACCTTCCTCAACATCCAAAAAAGTTACTTCCCAAGTTTGACCCTGAAACCTCTGGATTTCCTGAAGACCATATTAAAAAGTTCATACTAGCTCTTAGACTGGTGAATGTCCAACATGAGGACGTAGTATGCAGTATTTTTCCCTACACCTTTGAGAATTCATCCTCAATGTGGTATTTTAACTTGCTTGTAGGGTCCATAACTAGTTGGACAAAGTTTCAAAAAGATTTTTTAGACAAATTTGCAGAAGAAACCACTACATGAGCTTCAATGGATGAATTGTTCGTCGCCACCATGAGTTCAAAAGAAAAGGTTAAATAATTCAATCAACGATTTACCACTATCCTGAACAAATTTCAACCCAAAGATAAACCCACTCAGGAGTTGCAAATTGAGGTATATGTTAATGTCCTCCTTGCTTCTATTTCCATGTTTGTAAATAGGGTTTCCAAGCATACACTAGCTAAAAATTTCGAGGAAGCCAAAACAATTGAATTCCAAATGAAGGGATGTAAATAGGGCTAGGTCTCACTAGTTAAGAAGAAATCTCAACCTCCACCCAGGAGAGGACTCTTGTTGACTAGAGCCCCAGGAAAACAAACAGAACAAGGTCTCGAAAAGGGAAGTGGAGACATAAAATACCTACAACAGATGATAAATAAATTGTCAAATGAAATCATATACATGAAAAGAAGTGCAAGGGAAGGAAACCAAGGCCAAAGGCCTTATAAACCCTTTTTTAAGAGAAACCCACCATTCAAAGAAATTGAACCTCCCCCAACCAACTTAAACATCAAATTGGGAAATGTAGCATCTAACTCTTTCTATACCTATCATCAAGAGAAACATTCCGAAAGAGACTGCCCACAATGGGTGCATGCCATGAATTGTATGGCCAATCGATTCCTAGACGAAGTCTCCCTTACCAAACAATCAAGCAACTCAGTGGTAAAGATTTTAGATCAGGAGGAAGTTGACCCGCTGGAAGAAACAACCATGTTTCTATGGGATCCTGACCTGCTAATGCCTTCCAATGATATATTTGAGGTTCAAGAACCACCCGTTGAGGTCTTGGTTGTACAAACTTGAAGTAATTTTCAGCTGGTCTCAAATGACCTTACCATTGTCCAAAACTCGAGAGGAAAACAAATATCTAATCACTCGGAAGCACCTTTTGTCTCCCAAATAAATCCCATAAACATCCATACACGAGAATCACCCAAGCTATACTAAAACATAGTAGAAGACTTGAAAAGAGTGAAGGCTAATGTGTCGGTCATGGACATGTATAGAATTCCCTAGCAAAAGGAATTTCTGCTACAAGCCTTGAAGTCAGTATAAACCCCTATAGTAAGCACTGACTAAGGGGAAAACCTATCTCCCATAGACCTAAAAAATAAACCAAATGTGAACTCTTTCTCTGTAGATAAAAAAGGAAAGCCTTTTGTCCCACATTTCCTTTTAACGTTTGAAGTCTTCAACAAAAACCTCCATAATTGTTTAGTTTACTCAGGGGCATCCTCTAATGTCATGCCATTATCCATATGCAATAAATTGAACGCAGTCCCACTCAAAACTGATAAACATGTTATACAACTATACATAACTCAGGTAAAAGTCATTGGAGAACACAAGAATGTCATGATAAGAATGGCCACACACTTGAAATTTGTCCAGGTAATTGACATCATTGTAGTGGATATACCAGAAGCTTATGGATTTCTACTTATTCGAGATTGGTTTGAGAATTTCAATGGATACTTTAGCACGAACTGGGCTCACCTCTGGTTTCCATTAAAGGGGCACTCAAACATGATTAGGATCGATAGGGAAAGGTATCTCAAACATATTGTCACCGATTTAGAAGCCCTCAACGAACCCTTGTCAATAGATTTCCCCATGCTATGAAAATGCTCCTGCGATTCTGATTTCATAAATTTATCCCCTCTCTCATCTGATGTACCTCTTACTCAAAAATCCGAAATGACCTTTCAAGTAAATCTACTAGTAGAGGTGGAAGAGAGCCTCTTCTGTCAAGAACCTCTATTGGAAACCACATAAAAAATAGGTGGAGAGGAGGAAGTTAGTAGGCATGGAGAAGATGATGATTTTCGCTCACAAGTATGGACCCTATACTTTGATGGGTCTAAATCACAAGAAGGGTTGGGAGCAGGATGTATCCTCATTGAACCAAAGGGCAAATGAAATTTCATGTCCTGTAGACTAGAATTTGAATGCACTAATAATACTTTTGATTATGAAGATTTAGTGCAGGGATTAAAGAAATCCATAGACTTAAACATTAAAGAACTAAAGGTTTTTAGGGATTCTGAAATTATCGTTAGGCAAGTAAAGAATATTATACATTTCAACTCTCCCCACCTGAGAAATTACCAACAGAAAGTGCACGGGCTAATAGAACATTTTGAGGCCTTCAATATAACAACGATCCACGGGAAAAATAATAATCTTGTTAATTTCCTAGCCACTACTGCCTCGAGGCTATCCCCTTTAGAAGACTATGAATCCTCCCGGTTCACTATGGAATTACTCTACAAACCATCAGTTCCCAACAATATTTCTAATTGGAAGGTCTTTGAAGGAGATGAATAGATCATAGACTTCCTAACCAATGAGGAAAAGTTTAAATACCTGGCTATTGACGATGAAGTATTCCAAGAGAAACTAGTAGAAAACAATCCCCATGAACAAAGAGGTGAAACAGATCACTCTAGTAAAAAACCAAAGTTTCACACGATACCGAAAGGGGTAGCCAATTTGGAGAACCTCTTTGAATTAAGGGAAATATTTAAAGGGTCAACAAACACAAAGACAGGGAGCTTGTGTCCCATGTACGAGACTATAAATCTAGGAACCCCGGAAAACCCTAAGAATATAAACCCGAGAAAGATAGTGTCTAAAGAGGATAGGAAAGCCTATCTCAAACCTTTCAGAGAATATCAAGATGTTTTTGCGTAGTCCTACCGAGATCTGAAAACTTATGACACTCGTATTATTCAACACACAATCCCATTAAAATCCAAAGTAAAACCCTTCCAACAGAATTTATGGAAGTACCACCCATGTCTGGAACCCTTCATGTGTTAAGACTTGAAAAAACTACTAGATGCTAAAATTATCTTTCAGGTTAGACACTCTTCCTGGGTAGGAAATTTGGTTCCTGTCAAGAAAAAGTCTGGGGAAATCTCCCTGTGTGTGGACTTCATAAACCTCAACAAAGCATCGTAAAAGGATAACTACCCAGTCCCACCATTGGAACAACTCTTGCAGATTGTGTCTGGTTCTGATATTTTCTCTCTGCTAGATGGGTTTTCAGGCTACAATCAGGTTCTAGTCTCAAAAGAGGACCGATTGAAAACTACCTTCCGAACCAAGTGGGGAAATTTTTCTTACAAACGTATTCCCTTTGGGTTGATTAACACTGGAGAAACCTTCCAAAGGACCATGGATGTATATTTTTGGGGACTGATCAACAAGTGCGTAGTAGTTTATTTAGACGACGTGACCGTGTATTCAAAGAACAAAGAAGATCACATCCAACATCTAACCCAAAATTTTGAAATGTGTAGGAAGTATGGTATATCTTTAAACCCTAAGAAAACCATATTTGGAGTCAAGGAAGGGAAATTACTAGGTCATATTATATCTCAAGCAGGAATTCGCATAGACTCAAAACGAGTTAAGGAAATAGCTCAACTTCCATTACCCCACAACAAAAAGGCTATGTAATCCTTATTTGGGAAAATCAATTTTGTGAGGAAGTTCATGCCTGATTTCACTGAAACTATCAAACCCTTACAAAAAATGATTTGCAAGGATACTGAATTTAAGTGGGATGATGAGTGAAAAGATGCTTTCAACAATATCAAGACTGCAATATCTCAAGCTCCAGTGCTGCGAAGTCCCAACTTTAGCAAAGATTTTTTCCTCTATACTTTTTCCTCCGAACAATCTTTAGATTCAGTATTGACTCAGAAGGTTGATGACAACAATGAGGCGTCAGTCTCATTTATGAGCACTAATCTCCAAGGGGTTGAACTGAATTACCCTACTATAGACAAACTTCCTTATGCGGTGTACAAAGAAGTAAAACATTTCAGATCTTACATCCTAAAAAATCACACCAAATTCATTGTGCCTCACCCCGCAGTCCGATGCCTATTCACTCAATAGGAGATGGGGGAAAGAAGAGGAAATTGGATGGCAGTTGTCCAAGAATTTGATCTAGATATAAAACCTGCCAAACTCGTTAAGGGACGTGGATTGTGTAAATTGATCGATGAAGCCCAAGACCAAGTAAATGAAGACTTCAGGTGGGAGAATGAATTGGCGTTATGGTGTAGTGAATATTTATATGTTCCCCCAGGGCATGAGTCCTGTTATGGAAAAATAATTTATCTTCTGCATCATGGGACTTTCCCAGAAAACCTAAACCCTAAGGAAAGGTGAGCTCTCAGACTAAAATCGACACAATAACACCTCATAAATTCAGTGCTCTTCCGCATAAATTATGATGGGGTACCTTTGATATGTATTGAACGAGAAGACACAGAAAAGGTTCTGAAGGAGCTCCATGATGGTCCTGCAGGTGTACACTTTGCAGGGAATATCACTGCTCATAATATACTGAGATCCAGCTATTATTGTCCTACTCTGTTTACAGACGCTCATACATATGCTAGAAACTGTAAAACTTGTCAAATAAGCGCAGGGAGGGAGAAGAGAGCAGCTGTCCCACTCCAACTAGTGGCCATATCCAGACCATTCGAGTAATGGGGGTTAGATGTCATAGAGGAGATTACCCCGAGTTCTTCAAAACAACATAGATACATATTGACCGCTACATATTATTTTTCAAAATGGGTAGAGGCCATCCCTCTTACTCATGTGAATGAAAAGGTGGTAATTCAATTCATAAAAAAACAACTGATCACAAGGTTTGCTATGCCTTCCACTCTTTTTTTTTACAATGACTCTTACTTTTCTTCCACCCTATTAACAAAGTTTGCTATAGACAAAGGAATCATAATCAGATACTCTGCAAACTACTATCCACAGGGGAATGGAGTGGCAGAATCAACCAATAAGAACCTAGTGAGGATCTTGTAGAAAAACGTTGTAGACAATCAGAGGAATTAGCATAGTTCCACTAGTAGATATTGTAAAAAGTATAATGTTCTACTTGCGGCGTTATGGACAAAATTGCCCATACTGTTGGAAAATAGAGGATATTTAAAAAAAAAAAAATCACATTGCCCGATAACTTCGTTATTGCCACGTTGACATCTCTCTTGCCACATTGACGTCTCTCTTGCCATGTTTTCGTCGCTTTTGCCACACTTTCTACCTAGTCGTCTCTCTTGCCACATTTGTGACATAGTCATCTCTCTTGCCACGTTTGTGAAGATGGTTTTCGCAATTGCAACGTTGTGGAAACTAGGTTTTCACCTTCCAACGGTCACCTTAGTATGTTGACCAAGTCAAAATACTAACGATCACTTAGGTTTTTATAACGTCAGAATTGCGACTTTATAAAATATATAAATATGTTGCATTTGACGGATGTTGCGACAAGTTTTCTATAATAAGGATGCTTCAAAAAGGGTTTGCGAGTCTTCTCGGCGAACAAAAAACATGTATTTGTTTCAGTATAAGTCTGTGGGGAAGAATGTCAGAAAACATTAGAGCTAGGAAAAGAATTAAAGAGGGTGAAAAGGGTGACAATAAATGTTATTTCCCTTCCAAAAATTGTTGTACTAGACGTCCCGAAAGAGTTTTAATAGCAATAGCTACAAAACATTGTAGAAAATGTGGGTACATGGACAAGGGATCATGCATTTGTGTTCTAAATCATGCATTTGCATTTTTATTTATTTATTAAGTTTCAAGGATATTAAATTTGACATCAATTGGAACATTTTTTTATAAAGTTTATTTAAAAAAGATTTCACGATGTTGCAATCCTTGTGCATCATTTTCTTATATTTTTGCATTGATTTTGTGTTCTCATTTTTTCCATCAATGTTATATTTTAATTACATTTTTTTAAAGTTTAAAATTTGATTATTTTTTATCCTAGATTTAAATTGTGTAACTTTTTGAATCAATTTGTGTATCATTAACATTGCATTGATGTGTTTTTTTTATATTATATATGAAATCCTATTTTTTTTCCAAATTTTGTAAAAAAAATGAGCATCCCATTTGGTTCAACTGGCATCTAATTTACATACCTTATGGTTTAATTGATTGAATAAATTAACCTATGTAAATTTATTTGCATTCTCATATCCACTTGCATTTATTATGTATCTAATCTAATACTTATCATGGATAATTAAAAATATAATAATATATCGTTATTTTTTGTCTCAAAATATATGCAAACATATGATAATAGAATTTTAGTTCTCATATCACATTAGGAAACAATGCTTTTGAATATTTCTGGATGGGGTTTTAAATGATACGATGTTGAGCATACAGGTGGAATACTCGACCACCACCCAACTCGATGTGACTATGAAGGTGGCATATAGCAGGTGTAGAGGTGAGGTGGGTGTCGTTGAAGGTCCTAAAAGGAGGGGGGAGATCTCCATCCCCGTACCCACAATCTCTGAAATGAATAATTTAGGTTTCTTGTGAGTTTGGAGGTACAAGGAAATGCTTCTCATCGTTATGTTCCATAGTGGGAAGGGAACAAAGGACAAGCTCAAGGATTATGCTAGTATCATGGCCAAGGTAGGTAGTTTTTTGGCTATTATGTCCAGAGAAGGGATGGGTAATCTCCAAGAGGAATATCAAGGGAACTTCAAGAACCTTGAATGGGACATGCGAGAGAACAATGGTAGGCAACATCAAGTTAACTCATTGTTGATAGAATCCCCAAGTTTGATCGAGTTTAGGTCAGAGAGGGAATCATTTTCAGTGTCTGGGTACTGCAAGGAAGCATTCTTTGTGTCTGGATTCTATAGGTCTAGGTTCTCTGTGTCTAGGTTTAAGAGATCTACTTTGTTGCCTTGGTCCAGGAGCTCTTCTCTATCGAGGACGATCAGGAGCACTGGGCCTGGTATTTTCAACAGGGAGAGGACGATGTATGTGGTCAGACGTCGACATAAGGTGGTTATGTGGAAGGATCTTATTCCAGTACATATATGGCTAAGGGAGTAGTGGTGACAGGGTGCAAGAGGAAAAAGGAAAGGGAGTGGTAAAGGAATCTTTTTCCTTTCACCTCCATGCTTTCACCAGAGCACATTGAGGCCTAGGAGGCTCAGAAAAAATTCCTAGAAAAATGCTCCAAGGAATCCCAGTGGGAGGTTGACCAAGTGGAGGAAACAATGAAGCTCAAGAAAAAACATACCTCGAATTAGGAAATTTTGGAGGAAGTAAGGGGTTGGTTACATGACCCTCTTTACTCTTGCACTTTGGAGACCAAATTATTTAAGACAATAGAACTCTACTGGCATGTCAAATCTATGGTGGCTCATACGCTAGAGAAATGCATGGTGGGAAAGAACAAGATTCTATACACGATCGAGATATTCCAAGGTAATTTCAAACTAATGTGTTCAAACTAATGTGTCTCTTGGCATATGGGATTAAGTTTAAGGTTTCAAAAGAATCCTTTGAACTAGGTTCAATCAACCCCCCTGTCAAAGGCCTGGCCTTGACTGGAACTCAGGACCATCCAATTACAATAGATAACAACTCTATACCTGCTTAGAACCTGGATACGGATGAAGATGATGGAGTTCAACTGGATGAGGATCAAACAAAGACTCAGTCCTCTCCTAAGGACTGTCTTGGGTCAACCTTCATGTTTTTTAGTTGAAAATATTTACTATTATGCTCAGAGATAGGATATAACTTTAGTTCTCTCTATCATAGACTATTTTTTTTCTCTGATATTCTCTTATAGTATGTGGAACACTGCTATTTTCTCTTTGAAAGATTGATATACTTTCTTTGGAAAAATAGGCTAGATGAGACTTGGTTCTCTTTTTGGAAGGTCTCCTAGTCTTATGATGTATTTTCTCCTTACTGTAAATAATTTAAGTAGACTTTTAGCTTAAAAAAACAACGCTTTTGAATAAATGACAATTAATGTCTCAAGATAAACAAAAAAACATATATAAATAAACTCAAAAGTATAATGTGTGTGTGTGTGTTCATGTGTCATAGGGAATCTTAAAGGATTATTCCCCTTCCCCACATTGGTAGTATATATATACATAGTGTGTGTATGTGTCTACACACACATATGCAATAAGCACTCTCTCTCTCTCACACACACACACACACCCATATTGTGTGTGTATGTGTGCGTGTACAGAAACACACACATATAGTGTGTATGTGTACATATGTATACATACATAATGTGTTTATGTACACACATACACACACACACACACACACATTATGTGTGTGTACACATATACACACACACACACAATATGTGTGTGTACACATACACACACACACACACACATTATGTATATATTTACCATGAGTATGGGGAGCATCCATTGGATTTCCTTGCAAGGTTTTCGTACACACACACACACACACACTATGTATGTATATATATAGCTTGAATGTAGGGAAACATTCCTTGGGTTTTTATATACTGTAAGGTTTTTCTTGGAAATACAAATATGAATGTATGTATATGGAAATCCAAGGGATGCTTCCACACATTCATGGTAAAACCTCGAGGGGAAACCTAATGGATGTTTCTCCACATTCATGGTGCATGTGTGTGTGCGTGTTCACAATGAAAATATCATATGGAAATCCAAGGTATTATTCCCTACATTTGTGGATGACATCCCTAGTAAACCCCTCGACATAAAGTAGTGTGTCTCGCCAAAGGTTATTTGAATTAGGCACTTGATGACACACACACACACACACATAGAGAGAGATATATGGATGCTTCCCCACATTCGTTGATGTCATTCTTAATAGACCCATTGATGTAAAGTAGTGCATCTCACTTAGTGGGGTTCAAACCAAACACTTGGTATCACAGGACTAGCCAAATGCCCAACCACATTGGTAAAAACTAATTGGGCTAACTCTTAGGGATATATAATTTAGAAAAAAAGGAGAAAGACAAAGAGATGGAAGATGTCCCATTGGATGCTGGCCAAACATTGGAATCTAGTGTCCCACTTCCATTTGAGAAACTAGAACATCCTAGGATTCCAATTGGTCCACTAGAGCAAGAAATTGCCATGAAAATGATAGCGCAATTGGCCCAATATTGAGCATATTAGTTAATGTTGATTCCAGTGTGCCAAAATAATTTTGACATCATGCAATACACTACTACTGATGTCGAAGAAATAAACAGGAACACCACCATTTGAGCCAATAATAGTTTAATTTTTAAAATAAGTGTTAGAAATACAGAGAAGACACTAGTACATATTGTAAAAATTCTGACATTCTATTTGTGGCGTTATGGACAAAATTGTCCATACTGTCGGAAAATAGAGGAAATTTAAAAAAATAAAATTCATATTTTCCGATAATGTCGGTATTTCCATGTTGACGTCTCTCTTTCTACGTTGACATCTCTCTTGCCATGTTTTCGCCTCTCTTGCCACGTTTTCCACCTATTCGTCTCTCTTCCCACATATGTGACATATTCATCTCTCTTGTTGCATTTGTGAATATTGTTGTCGCAATTGCGACGTTGTGGAAACTAGGTTTTCACCTTTCAACGATCACCTTAGTATGTTGACCAAGTCAAAATACTAACAGTCACTTAGGTTTTTATAACGTCGGAATTGCGACGTTATAAAATCTATAAATATGTTGCATTTGACAGATGCTGCGACAAATTTGCTATAATAACAACACTTCAAAATGGGTTTGCGGCTCTTCTCGATGAACAAAAAATAGGTATTTGTTTCAGTATAAGTTTGTGGGGAAGAATGTCAGAAAACATTAGATCTGGGAAAATAATTTAAGAGGGTGAAAAGGGTGACGGTAAATGTTATTGCCCTTGCAAAAATTGTTGTACTAGACATCCCGAAAGAGTTTTAATAGCAAAAACTACAAAACATTGTAGAAAATATGGGCACATGGATGGTGGATCAAATGAATATCGTCCCATGGTATATAAATTCATTATCTGTTTTAATATTTATTGTATTCTCAAACTTTTATAATGTTTTATACATGCACTAATTTTTCATGATTGTTTGTAATTACAAAGTTAGATTTTCCCCCTAACTTTATGCAGAAAGCACCAAGTAGTAGCGAAAATGATGTTGTAGTACAAGATGAAGAACATGAAGCAGATAATGAAGATCAAGTTAATGATCCCATGGAAGTAGATGACAATAATAACATAGTTCAAGATGATGAGACAAATCAAATTATTCAAGACTTATTCGGTCATCCAGATGAAGATCATGGGGACAGTAGTGATGGTATTTATGATGAACCTCTGATTGAAAAGGAAAATAAACAACTTTATAAAGGGTCAAGAGAAAATCTTCTCTCCACTACATTGCTGCCGGTGAATTTGAAAGTTATAAATCATTTCTCTAACACTTGTATGACATGGATCCTAAGGTATGTAATATGTTTCTTCACATCTACATAAAGGTTGACTATTCCCCATTTTTTTTAGTGTTAATTAATGTGTAAAATAAAAATGCAGTATTTACAATCCCTATTCTTTACATTAAATATTTATTTTTTATGTTTTAGATTGTTAGGTGAATTTTTGTTACCCTTGTCAAATATTTTACCTCGCACATATCAAGATTTACATGCCATTATGAAAGACATTGGAATGGAGTATCAAAGTATAGATGCATGTCCTAATGATCATATTATATATTATGGACAACATGCATCGAAAAAAATACCTGGTATTTGGTATCAGTAGATATGAACCGATCAAGTAACAAAAATGGTGCCTTCTCTGACATATTCCCATAATTCCATGTTTTCAACGATTGTTAAGGTGCCAAAGCATAGAACATTTTATGGATTACCATGCACGAAAGAGAATTGAATATGGTAGTATTTGAATGCTTGCATATGGTTATGCATTTAGGGAAATTGCTGAAAATGGCCAGAATTTACAGATGAACCTCGTAATGTTATGCTTTCATTGGCAACTGACGGTTTTAATCCATTTGGAGATATTTAGTGTGGCCTATTTTTGTGATAAAAAATAAGATTCCTCCTTGGATTTCAATAAAGAGGGAGCACATAATGTTGACAATGATTGTTCTAGGTATTTGTTTACATTAATTTTTCGAATTAAATTTTTCTTTTGTCTCATTTTTTTGCATAATATTATTTATTTATGTATGTATGTATATATACATACCATGGTAGTAATTTCATGTAATTTAAAACAATTAGGTAAGTACCAAGTTAAAGATATGAATGTGTATATCGAGCCTCTTATTGACGAGCTACTAAAGTTATGGGAGGGCATCACTATGTATGACATTTGTAAACCAATTGGGCAGAAGAGATTTCAATGTCGTGGAATACTTTTATGGACAATTCATGATGCCCCGAGACTAACACATTTTTGTGGTATGTAACATTCCATATTTCATTCTTGAATAGTATATAATTAATTGAAGATATCATGCATGTTCTTTAAATAATCCTTCTGTATATTAATTCACATTAATCCAACTATTGCATGTCTTCAAACAAAGGATAAATTTGCATGCCTAGTTTGTGGTCCTAAGATGAAATCTCGCCGGTCAAAAAGTTTAGTAAAGGAGGTGTTTGACGAGTATAGACACTTCCTCTCTAAGAACAGTAAGTATTGTGCTACTGAAAAATATATTTTCAATGGGAAATAAGAGACTGGACTAAAACCACAAAGAATGACACCTCACCTATGGAAGTTGGAATATGGAAAAATTAATCCTCAAGGTACGCATTTTGTTTATGCATCGTAAATGGAATCATGTTTTGAAATTTTATTGTAATTATTCAATTTATTTAATCACATTTGATAAATAGTGTTCTGATTTTTTTTATGCTTCATCAATTCCATCATCGTGAAGGTAGTAATAATGGGCTTCCACGAGGAATGAAATGTTATCCCACTCAATTCATGAGGTTCACTTACTATGAGGAGCTAAAAATAGTTCATTTTTTTTATACAATGCATATCAAGAAGAATGTGACAGAAACATTATGGTGAATCATAAATGGCAGGAGGGATAAAGAAAAGATTGTCAAATTTTTTAATGACATTTAGGAAGCCAATCATGTAATGCAAAGTGTGATCCGATCAAATAGTGATGGAGACCAAAATAACCTTCCATGGTTATTAACAGAGCAGTAAAGCAATGGTGTAAAAGAGGTCATTCAAAGAATTAAACTTCCCATGGGTTTTTTTTCAAACATAAAGAATATCTTAATGAAGAAAGGTGAATTTGGTGGGGTAAAAACACCTGATTGGCATACCTTAATTAAGGTAATTAATAATTTTAGTATTCATATTTATATATTGGTCGTATATATTTTTTTGAGATTTTATTTTTTTTGTCTAGTTTTGAAACAAGTAACGATTCGTTTTTATTGTTACAGTATGTTCTACCTCTATCTCTCCTAAACGATTTTGACAACAATGTCAAACAAGTTATATATGATCTTGGAAAATACATGAGGTAACTAGTTGCAATATATATATGCAAAAAGTTTTTTTAATTTTTTGTTGTACTTAATGACATGTGTTTTACTTGTAATGTAATATGTATTATGTTTTGTTGAAACATGTTGTTTTCTTGCATCGTGATCTGTAGATGGTTGTCATTGAAATAAATCCATGAAGATGATATAAAGTATTGGAAGAGAGAAATTCCTCGGCTAATGTGTGAAATGCAGAAGTATCTACCTCCATCATTTTTCAATGCACAAGAACAATACCTGATACACCAAGTTGAGGAGATTGAAATGTGTGGACCTGTACACACAAGGTCAATGTGGATGGTGGAGAGGCACTTGAAATCATTGAAGGCTTTGGTTAGACAAAGAGCACGTCATGAGGGTTCTATGGTGGAGGAATATATGGTATATGAATCCATGGTGTATATTAGTCATTATCTTCCTAAATTAGCAACGCAAGATATGCATGCAATGGATTGCATTTGGGATGTTAACTCCATCAAAAAATTTGAAAGGGAGAAGTTGGGGAAAGGTACAATGAATAAAGTGAGAGGTGATTAAAATGTGGATATTTTTAATAAATATAAATTTCTCTTTTTGTTGTTATATGATCATACTCATTTAATATTTATTATTTCATCATTTATTGTTAATATTTACCATGGTTATAACCAATATTTAATATTGGTGAATTGTGATTTTGTGATCAGTCAGTTGCTCAAGATTGGGATGCACTACATTTATACATTGCAAACAATCTGGACAGGATGAAGGTATGGATCGATAGATGTAAAGAACGTCATGGAGGTAGGTTATCATGGAAAGAACTATCTGAATTCGTTAGAGAATCTCGTCGTAATGGAGATTCTTATGTTACACATAGGGAAATAGATTTAGCATATTGTTTGAAAGATGGAAAGGCAAGCAAATTCACCCATTTTATTCATTTATTTTATATTATATTAATGTGATTGTAGGTGTGTTTTTTTCATACTATACTTTCCAAATTATATAAATTTGTTTATTATTAATTGACAATGCATCTTTTACATGTCTGGCATATTGCAGTTGAAACACCACAAGGCTATGTGGTGCAATGGTCGTAAATTTCTCATCAAATTGTTGGATGAAACCAGAAAAATTTATGACAGTGAGATAACTGCGGTATTCCAAGTCACTAATGTTTCCTCTATGAGTGACAGACATCCTCGAGAATCTGAAAAAAGATACTATGGGTTTTTGAATGATATAATTGAGTGTGACTTTAATTCCTTCAAATTAGTTTTGTTCGATGTCAAATGGTATAGGTTACGAATAAATGAACATGATGAGGAAATAACCATTATTCAACATGCCAATGGATTTCTAATGATTAAAACAACGGTGTTTGAAAAAATAAGCGACCGCTATGTTTTTCCAAGTCAATGTGAAAAAGTCTTTTACTCAAAGGCTCCAGGTAAAAGGGATTGGTCATTTGTTGTTAGATATAATCCAAGAGGAAGGCCAGTAAAGTATATTGTAGATGAGGAAGATGATATTGAAGAAGAAGATGATGTAGAGATAGAGCAGGAAGAATATGGGTCGACAGATGAAGAAGATGGAGAAGATGAACCAGGCGTAGGAGACAATGTGCCAGTTCTTGATGATGATATCGATGAAGATATGCTTGAAAATGACATTGATGATGATGATGATATCATTAATCCTTTCAATAGTGTTTCTGAACCAGATGTTGATACAGATATTGATTTGGACGATCAAGAATAATATACAAAAGAGGGATGATAAAAATGTTGTGTTGCTCGATGAGGTACATAACTAGATATTTTAATTTGTATGAATTATTATTCTCTTTAAATAATTTTTAATTATGTTGGTTAATTACATGTTTTTAAGTTTTATTTCATTTTTGTTATGGTAGTTTCTATGCATGATTAATATCTTTCTTTTGTTTGTTATCTATTATATATATATATTGGGTATTGGGGAATTGAGAGCGATGTGAGGGGGGGCATATGATCTTTCACCTTCACATGGTTTGGATTGTTTAGTAGAAAATAAATTATTCTCGAAACCAAGAGAAGTTCATTCATTCATATTTATACTCAAAGATCACTACATACCCACTCTACATATCGTCTCATCTCATCCTCACTTCGTTTTAATTTTCCGATCAGTGTACGAGAGTATTGTTTTTCATTTATATTGTGTTCACTATTTTGTGATGTGGTATAATAGGAATAACACTACGATTTATTCCCATTCTGTATCTACAAATGCTTCCAACTACTACAAATCTAAGTGTCTTGGGTAGCCTGGTCTAAACTCTTACAGAGAATTTCTATCTACTAAGGTTGCATCATGTAGATCGAAACACCCTTGTAGATAGATAAGCCAGAACCTCTGTTTCATATTCCAAAAGGAGTACTTAAGCGCTCTGTCCACAATCCCAATGCTAGAGCTACCAAAAATTACTCAATTGTTGAGGATTTGGGCCAAAACCCATGCGCGATGTCGGCTTTGGAGGTGCTACAGACATGTCCTTCATAGAGGAACGCCTTTTTATCTATGTTAGGAGCTCTAGACCCATGTGGCTCAAAGGTTATCAATTTTGATGTCATGGACGTTAAGCCTCACTTACCTTACCACGTGGTCTTTCAAATCCATGTGGAGAACATGAAAATTACCATCAAATGTACTGTTATTGATGAAGGTGCTTTGACATCCGTGATGTCTCTAGCCTATTGGAAATCCATTGTCTCTCCACCCTTGTCTAAATCCATGACCATGTTGACTACATTTGATGGGAATTCTTTTAGAACCCATGTGCTTCTTCCCAATTTACCAGTCCAGTTAGGTGGAAAGACTGTGGAGGTCGAGGTCGAGGTGGTTGATGCCCCTCTCGACTAAAATATACAGGGTGTAATTGGACTTATGCCATCATCACTGTCCACAAAAAAAAATCTCTGTGATCCATGGGAGACTAATGTTTTCCTTCTCTTAATAAATATGTATACATATGATTTATTGCAGATCTATTGTGCATCACAAAATCTTCTATGAGATCATTACTCCCATATACCTACACAAATCTTGTCTCACTTGATTGCCTAAAATATGCAATCTCATGAATTTTAGTCAACATCTAACATCAATACCAAACCTAATCGGACATTGATTTCACAAATCTTAACTGAAAACATTGAACACCAATAAAGATTTAGACAAGTGCAGGATAATATTCACTGCATGTCTTAACAATTGGGTTAAAGCTAAGATTTATTTTTATTTTTTCAATTTTCTAGTATTTTCGCTATTCTTTAAAAAAGTATTTTTTTTATATTGCATTTCATTTCATTTAAATTTGTGATGAAACACATTGTAATTTTTTTTTCTATAAAAGACAAAATGCTTCACATATCCCACATGAATAAAAGTCTTCTTTTGACTTATGGCACATTTATCATGCACCAACAAAGCCACTGGTTTGTTATCTGATCTTTAAGGAGAAGAAAACATTGTGGAAAATAATAGAAATAAGCACCTTTGGATTGTAAAGTGTGTGCCTCAAATTTGAAAAGCACCCATCACAAACAACAGTAAGAGGATCAAATATTTCAAGATCCTCACCGATTGTAGACTTTTACTTTACACCCTTCACAACCCCATCCTTCTCAATCAAAGAAAGTACAGTTCTTTGCTCCAAATGAACCCTGCAGTCACATGAACTTTGATTCAAATTAACTTCTAGTTCACATTGTTAATACAAGAAAGCAATACACAAGAATGGATCATAATGAAATGCACATTGCAACCTAATAAACTGCCTCAATTGTGTAAATTATTTATAATTGTAAGTCTCCTAGATTATATGCACTAACTGTAATGCCAACCACCAAGAATCATGTGAAGCTGGAAAGAAGACCCAAGTTTGTATTGGTGTAAGTTTTACCCTAGTACAACAGGCATAGAAGGCTCAAGACATGCCATTACTACAATGGCCTAAATAAGTTAATGATAGGAATAGTACCCTGAAAGACTGAAGAATTGGTCCCTCTAACATATAATGAAGTTGAAATGTACCCACATTTTTTACTAAGAAATGAAGGTACAACATTTCCATCGACAACAAGAGTTCAAACACTCAAGGGTGCACTAGAATTTACTGTATAGGCTTATGAATGTGTTGCCACAAAATGTTGTTGTGTGCTGCAACAAGCTATCTGAAGTTCTGAACAATAAGCAAGATTTGTTAAATCCTAAGAATCTTAAATCCTAAGCCACTCCGAAGGAGCAAGATGTTCATCAGACCTCCTCTTGTATAGAAGAGATCCTACCTTGTCTCTTTTGTAATAAGGGTAACATTCTTATTAACCTTGGTTTATTCTCTCATAAATCAAAGTGTGTGTCTCTAGCTATTTGTAGTAAAGAATGAGTTATTAAGAAAATAGAACCTCATTGGCCTGTTGAGTCAGTCTCTAAGGTGTGTATAGCGGGAGATCCTGGTCTTGTGTCTTATGGGTTACTAACAATGATTTGAGATTTGATTTCAGTGAGGGTACTTTTTCAATTCAATTTTGGCCACTGTGGAATTTATTCCTTGCTACGTGTTATACGTGTGATTTATTAAATATTGGAATCCACTCGAATTACATGAGAGGTATTGCTACTGCTACTGTTGTGCAACAAAGTAAAATTATCCTCCCACTCTACTAGATTTTATGATCAGTGGTCCTGCTACTATTGTGAAAAGTAAAATCCTCTTCCCACAACTAGCTTTTATGGTAAAATCTCTTCCTTTCTCAATAAGGAAGTCGTCTCCATGAGCTCCATATTGAGTACCCAAACTCTCTCATTTTGGACAGAGGCTTTACCAAAATGTTTGCTTATCTGCTCATCTGTGGAGATATATATATTGGAGAACCACTTCTCTTTTCTGGACTTCATCATGGAGAATGTAATGCTTAATCTCAAAGTACTTCGGTCTTTCTGGAACACTGGTTTTACTTTGAAGGCTTCATATAACTTTGATCATTACAGTATATCATAGTTGAATTCAACTCCTTTTGTTTCCTTCTAGCTCATAACATCATGGCAAGGCTCAAACTAGAACATATCCATGTGGCACTTCTTCTGTCATCATGAGATATTTTTCATGGATTGGCAATCTATCATCCTGATCTTCTGAGTAATCATTCTAATACAATATCTTTGTTTATAGAAATTATTCACCATGCTTCACCAAGACTTCTTCTAAGGTCAAACTGAACACATATTGTTTTTCATGGCTGCTATCATGAATATATACTTTATCATCTTCAATGGATCATAGGTTTAGCTCCCTCCTAATCCTTGCTTCATGTATCAATGCATGCTCTTCTTTTGGTAATATATAATTGACTCCCTCCATCTAGCAGATTCCACACTTTCGTCTGCATCCTTATTTCCTTCTACAAAGTGTCACAAGTCTTTTTCCAATTTCCTCTTGATTGCTGACTTCTTTCTGTCGTTACTTCTTCTAGAGTTCTTCAATATTGATTATGATTTCGGCTTATCTTGAAGCTTGTCTTATAGTCATAGTGATAGTAGTCCTTATCTTGTTGTTCTTCCTTGGGTATAGTTTCTCTTTCAACATATTATCTTCTAAGAAATAGATATGCAAGATATGTACAGAAAACATGGTATGTACAAGAACTATGAAGAGTATTGTTACCTTGTCTTAAAAGAAGAATTTTGTTTTATCCTGCTTGGTCTTCTTTGTAGGTTCCTTTTCTTTGGCGACTGATGCTTGTGTGTCTCCTTCCTTTTCTTTATCTCGGGACAATGATTCTTGTAGTGACCATACTTTTGACAGTTGAAGCATTGTATTTATGAAATATCTTTCTCTTGATTTGGCTTCTTCCTTGATTTGGCTTCTTCTTTTTAAGTTTCATATTCAATAGAATTAAGCCAAACCACATTTAAAGATTTATCATAAATAAATAAAAATTTATTAAGTTTAATGCACTTTTATCCTCACACATTTTGACTTTTAAATGTTTTAAATGTCATATGAGGGGTTTTTAATGTTTCTCAATGTCATATGAATGTTAAACCATGTTGAAGGTATGTTAAACAATGTTGAAGGTAACCATTCGTGTGATTAGAGTGTGCACACGACCTCTGCAAGGAGAAAGGGTATAGTTTGTGAGGAGAGAAAGGGGAGCACACAAGTCTACGAGGGGAAAGGGTATAGTCTGCAAGAAGAGCAAGGGGAGCACACGAGTCTATGAGGAGAAAGGGGATAGTCTGCAAGGAGAGCAAGTGGAGCATGCCAATCTATGAGGAGAAAGGGGATAGTATGCGAGGAGACCAAGGGAACACGCTATTCTGCGAGGAGAAAGGGGATAGTCTCATGCAAGGAGAACAATGAGGAGATAGTCTGCAAGGAGCTAGGGAGGAGATAGTTTGCGCGAAATCTATGGAGCATGTGACTAGTCGAGGGAACACGAGGGCACACGCGAGGGCACCAAGAATGGTGAGTACCCTATAAAAATTATGTTAGTATTATGGCGGTAACCTTGTCTTGGTGACACTCGTGACCAATCTAGTGGTCAATTTGTGGTCCTGTTGGGTTATGTTCATGCTCCTATGGTGTTAGGGTTAAGCTTCATAGCATTTTTTACGGAGTTGTACTAGGGTTATCACACATCCTCAACACCTATATACATGAGGTGCCTCAAATACATTTATAATCAAGCATCAAGCATATCATGTAATCATACGATCCACATTAGTGTGCTATCTTGGGTTGTGGATTACATTGAATACTACTAGGGTACAATTGTACTTGTGCATATCTTGTGTTTTGGGTTTATTCTTGATTATTATTATGTATGTAGATTAATGTTATATTCATGGATCTAAAAAAAGATTCGATGGTGGTTCTCCTCAAGGTGACATTTGTTTTGTAGGATTAAGGGAAGTTGAGAAACCATGGGAATAATTTGGAAAGAAAGAAGATATTTTCGAAAAGGAGGAGAACTGCATAGGCACACTATCTTCAAATAATTGTACAAATTTCATTTCCAATGTTTTCATTAACCTTGATTCTATTAGAGCCAACTATGAGCTTGCCAATTGGCTGGACTGATGAATGTAAGATCTTCTTAATACATTTGTCTCTTTAACAATCTTAAGCTATCCCATGCTACAATACCTTATAAGTCTTGTACTTCTTGCTAAACTTTTAGTTCATGTCCTATATTTCTTCTTCACGAGTGTTTATTTGCTAAGAAAATTACTCCTTATGTACCCTCAATATCACTTGAATACACTTCTTGTGTGTCTATTGTAATTCTTTGTTTTGTCCTTCCAAATTTTCTATCTTCAACTACTTATCCTTAGTAAGTTGTCCCCACATCTTGTGTTGCTTCCCATGATGACTCAATTATGTTGCAAGGTAGCTATACATTGTTCATATAATTTTTCATTCTACATAGTATAACTATATAGACTATAGTATTCATGTGTTTCTATCTTGAGTCTTCCAATTGATTCATGGCACTTTGTATATAAACTATCCCTCGTAGTCTTGAATTTGATATTACCTTGTTGCACACAAGGGAATAAATACCAAATATAACTTCTAGGATTAACTACAATATAAAATCCATTTTCTTCCTACTTAAAATTGTCTCTTAACAATGAAGCAAAGATGCAAAATGTTGTTGGTTTTTAGTGAAATTGACCTCTTGAAATGTCTAGGGCCTCAAGGACCCCAACAAAAAACACATTGTCCACCAATTGTTGACTTCTATGGGTGGAACAAATATTCTTTGTTTACAAGAGATCATAATTGTGGGTTTTATGCTTCATACTGCCTTGTCAATCATTTGGCCTAGGGCTAGATTTCTTCAAGTCATGCTAATGGAAAAGGAAAATCGTAGTCCTTGTCTCTCTAAAGTTTGCCAATGTTTTTGTTGAATGGGAATTGGGATATAGACCCCTCCCAACAACTTGTGTGGATTCTTCTTAAACTAGACAGTTGAATTTTCAAGTTAGTCAATATCTATGCCTCTGATGATATCGGTGTGTGTGCAACCTTTTGGCATTAGATGGCCAATGACCTCCCTGATGTCTCCTAGCTTATTTGTGGGGATTTAAACATGGTAGAGTGACAAGAAGACAAAGAAGGGGCACATCCTATACAATTGTTGGTTAGAGAGAAAATGGCATGGTGGGTGTTAAAGGCCAAACAGGCCCATTATGACCCTAATCAATAATCGAAGGCAAGATTCCATTGAACTATGGTTCACATGGACAAATTTCCACAAAGGGGTTGAGAGAATTTACCAATGATTGGACAAAGCCCTCTTATTAGAGATTTGGTTACTTCTTGTTTGGTGCATTAGCCTTGCTTGGCTATTGGATTGCTACCAGGATGCTTCTCTCTGTCAAGGTCAAGGTGCTCGGAGGGTGGCTTTAGCCTATGGTCGGGTGACAATAGTGATATTTTCTATGGTAAAAAGAGCACATTCTAATGTTAGAATGTGCTCGTTTAACCATAGAAAATATCACTATTTTCACCCAACCATAGTCCTAAGCCACCCCCAAGCACCTTTGACCTTGACAGAGAGAAGAATCCTGGTAGAAAATCAATAGCCAAGCAAGGATAATGCACCAAGAAATAAGTAACCAGAGATGATCAGAGTTTCCAACCCAGAAAGATAGAAACAATAGACTTAAGAACTGGCGGTAGAACCTTCTCCAGGACTTGCACACAAGATTGCCAAACTATAGTGCGCACAAGTGTATCTCTGGGATTCTGAGAAGTGTGTGTAAAGTGAAGACTAGCACCCTGTATTTATACTAATTCTGGCAGACTGCTTGGGCCGACTTCTCATTCTAGGTACTAATTAATTCATATTAATTTTCTCCTTTAGTCGACATCTCTTCTAGGGTTACATTCAATTATTTTCCATGTTCCAGAACACTAAGGTTTGCACAAGCCCGAAGAACACTGACAAACGTAAATATGTCCAATCTCAGGCTTAGATGATGCATTTCGGAAAAGAGTTCAAGGGCTTTCATATCAAGTTCATTCTGCACACATGATACAATCATTGAATTCCACAATGTCGAGCTTACTGTGGCCATTTCATCAAACACTTTCCATGCATAATCTACAATCCCAGATTTTGCATACATTGTAACAAGAGCACACCCCACAGAAACATGTGATTGAAATCCAATTTTAGCAATGTGAGCATGCAACTCTCTCCCCTGATCCAAGACTCGCACAAACTCCTAGAATGCTAGCAAGTGTAAATTCCCAAGGCTTGACCCCTGTTCGATGCATTAGGCCAAAAATATCCATTGCCTCTTCATAATATCCATTCTTACTATACCCTACAATCATTATATTCCATGACACTAAATTCTGTTAAAGTATTCTCTCAAACACTTGGCATGCATTCTCTACACTTCCACATTTTTCATACATGTTGATAAGGTGATTGCTTAGAATGATACCTGGCTCAAACCCACTATCAATCATGTGTTGTTGAACTCTTCTATCATCTACCAGAGACCTACTGTCAATGTATTTTAATACGAAATGAGTATAGCTATTGGTGTCCACTTGCATTTTGAATGGGTTCATCAATTGGTTATCCATTGTCAATGCATTCAAGTCCCAATTCTTGTACCAGCTCTCGTTTCCCTTCTGTTGGAGTATTTGACACACATCAATGGTTATGAATGGCCTAGGAGTGGAACCCATCATTTTCATACAAAGAGACTACTTTTTATATGAGAAATAGGGATTGTTCCACTTCAAAAATTAATGGTTGGTGAAGAAAACTTACATGTTTAGCTCACAAGTTTAAGCAAATAGAGTTGTAATTGATATACACAATTTATCAAACCGGCCCATTTGACGAAATTTATACCATAATTGGCGAAATGGGTGGAATTAACCAATGTCCCCATGAAGAATCTCAATCGGAGCATTGGCAGAAATCCACAAACATAATTTGGATCATCCACATTGAATCTGCTTGATATATGGATGGAGATCAACAATATGATTGATATATGGATGAATATCAACAATAAGATATGTTTTTTGGCCTCTAATTTATGATGAAAAAAAATTGGAGATGGAAAAACCCTTATAATCATCTATGTTGTTGTTTTGTAATGAGACAACCAATAGACATGTTGTTGGAAACCAATTTAGGTTTGCACCATAATTTTCCAAAGGAAATTTCAAACATTTCCAGAAGTCTACTACATGAAAATTTATCCACAAATTTGTTGTCTAACTTAGCCCAAAATAGAAATAAGACTGACTAGATATTGAATGCTCGTCTCCAATGAGCAAAAATAAAACAAGACATCCCATTCCTTAAATTGGTGGATCGATCCTCTATATGAGGCTATTATTCTATGGTAACTTTTTTCTTTCCAAATGCCAACACACTAGATCCTCATTAAAATGACAATCATCAGCCAAAAGAAGAACAATTTTTGTCATGAGGTCTTTGTTTCCACTGTTTTAAATTTGGAGATGAAGTCAGGCTTAGACACTTCCTCGTCTCACAAACCAAGAATTTAAATCCAACACAAAAGAATCTACAAATCATCTCTAAACTTGTATATAAATACTAGTTAGCAATGGAATTAGCATGAGTCACCAAATTGAACTTACATGTTTTGTATGTTATACATGGTCCAAACATGGTGAAAATTGTCTTCAAAATGGTTCTCTTTCAAAAGGCTCCCATTGATCAGAGACACCAAATATATAGGCTTCCATATGATTCCTTAGTACAAACAGGGTGAATATTGCATCCTCCATCTCTAAGTAGTAGATATCTTTCAGTGCAAATGAATGCAAGCAGACAAAAAGTAAAGTAGGAAAAGTAGTAGTTTCAAAAATCACTATGTAGTATGCACAGTAAACTGAATAGCATGCAATTCTTGTGTATATCGACACAGGGAAAAATAATGAATATTGTCAATTTCACTTACTCTAAAACATTACCAATATTCCCCTCAGGTACATGGGCCATTGTTGAAATGATGCAACCAGTGGGAATCTCGCACAACAAATTCCCAACCAACAAGCTTGGAGATCAACTTGATGGCGGTATGGCAGTCATTGCACACACAAAGATTTTTATTTTTTATTTTTTATATCCAATTAGGTGTCTCAACGATGGTGTTGACGAGACCAAAAGAAATTTGCAAGTTTCTCACTATGAGGATGGAAGGATGGCTCTTGTGTGATATCATGTAGAACAAGGTTACTGTTAGTCCCATTTTTTCATCTCACTCATAAAACTCTCGATGTACAATTTTACTTCATTCACCATAATTTGATTACTTAGTTATGATTGACTTGTTGTGCTCTCATAATAAGCATGAAAGACTGCTCCATCATACAAAGGTTGCTCTAGAACACTAACAATCTCTAGTTGTGTATTAGGAAGAACATGAACATTAATATGAACAAAGAGCTTTGTATGCCAGGAATGGAATGCTTTAAATTCCAACAATTCAATGTCTTTTGGAAGCTGAAGTTTAAGAATTGTACACTTTCCCTGAATGAAAGTGTATTGAACAGAACTCAGAGTACACAAATCAACTATCAATGTATGCTAGCAACCATTCATCTTGGAATCAATATTCCCTACGTCATCAAAGCCTCCAAACACAACATTATTTAGAATAGAACCAGCATTATAATGCTCTGGACTCCCAAATACAACTTTGATTTCCCTTAAAAGAAGGTCAAACTCTTTGATAATCAAGGTTTTTGTGTTTGAGGACACATGAATGCAACCGACAGTTTAATTTTATGAATCACATCTCCAGGACACAAGCAGTTATCCAGTTTAGCATTACTCAACTTCAGAGAGCACATATCTCCTGGTAATACTGAGATAGGGGAAAAAATCTCAGTGATTACTGATTAGTCCCTTGAAAAAAAATAATTTCAGGTTGGCTAGATCGATAAATAAAAATGACCCCAATAATAGACACGACAACTACATCTTCAATAGATCTTCAATGGAGATTTAGTTTAGAACATCTACCCTCTAGAGGCAATTCAAAAAACAAGAATCCTTGAAACCAAATCTTAAGGATGCTTCAAAAACAGGTCACAAATCATCCAGTTTGTCTTTCCTCAACAAAATTTTCAAAATTTGTAGATAAATTTTGTCATGTGTGAGACATCCAAATGCCTTCTCTATCTTAATCTTCATGGGTGTTTCCATCTTATGAACATGCACTTTAGGTTGAGGATAAGCCTTAAAATCCATCCGATTTGAATATACATCATAACATGAGATAAAAAGAGGTCCAATTTTAGAACCCAACCTTACATTAGGTCGTTCAATTTCAGTACACTCAGTATCTTCCAATTGAAAATTATGTTTCCACTTTCCAACTTTCCCTGACGCTTCCACAAATATATCTACTTCTGTCAACATTAATTTTGCATGCGGATTTTCTTCACCATAGAAAATATAAACATGTATCTTGCAACCTTCTCATTGTGATAGCAGATAACATATTCCTTGTGCTCCTCCTCCAAATCATGCAACACAAAGTTGGTATCTGGCATATACCCTACCTCCTTAATCTGCTATGTCAATCTCTCCAATGTTGTATATTTCTCCTATGTTTGTGGGTGGGACCTGTCATCAACTATAAATGAATGCACCATGTTCTTTATCCTCACATTTGACTTGATATTATGTGCCCAATTGAGATGACCTTGTCCAGTGATTAAACAAGAAATGATGGCTGCACAACAAGAATCATATTCACACCTCAACAGATTCAAACATTATGTTTTCCAATGGCATCATTAGATTTCAAAGAAGAAGACTTTTAATCTGCAATCCTTTGGGTCTTTTACCATAAATAATAAGCCAACATAGAGGGAACATTAAGGGTGGTAATTGCAAGAGAATTTGTAGGCCTTTTCCAATCATTTTGGATAAATATCAGCGATGGACCTATAGCAGATTCTCAAGTAGACAAAGTCCTATAGCATGATGATAGTAGCAATTATTGGCATTGACATACTAGGTAATGATCAATATCATATATATAT
>CBVK0100097599.1:0-31840 GCA_900067695.1 Picea abies
GTCACCAAACTAGGGCAGTGACTCTCAGTTGCATGGCTGAGAGAAAGGGGGTCTCATCATGATCCAACCTTATCATTTCCATTAGGTATTTGTGGGTGACATTGCCACCACTTGGTCACCACACCAAGGTTGTGACCTTCAAACTCTCCTTGTGTTATTATGAAAGAAAATATAAAGAAATAAATATAAAAGGAAAATGATGGGCTTGGAAAAAGTGCACTACGAATGAAGGTACCACACACCCTCTACAAAGGCACCCATAAATGAGACACTATGACCCCTAGTATGTCATGAGCCTTATGCCCATTGAGTCTTGTTCCCATCCACCTAATACACTTTACATGGCTTAGATATGGACCTCTTGGAATCTCTCCTTGACCTAGGGAAAGATCTACCCAATAGGACACCTCGTCAACCCTCCCATACTTAATCTTGACAAGTCACATAATGTCTTTGAGTTGTTAATCGTTTGATATGGTGATATTTGATGCACATGCTTGGATGGATTATTTATTGATTGGATTAAATTATCATGATGTTATGAATTGATATCCTTGGAGGGTGTGTTCATTTTTCTTTGCAAGACTTAGCTGGTGGACAGTTTTGGGAGAACAAGCCTAGCTTGGGCTTCCATGGGGCTACAATCCCACAGGTTGGATGTCAGGGGCCCGCACGCTGGATGAGAGATATAAAACTTGGAAGGCCTCAAATATTACTCAGAAAACATATCCTAGCCCCCACATGCCAAACGCTTTTCCTAGGAGAGGAAAAATGTCCTTTCTAGAGACATAACGTCACCTAAGGGGTTTAGGGCATGGTGGTGAGGTGCCAGTCTTGGACACATTGATGTTTTGAGGAGAAGAAGGTATTCACCATTATATGAGTGCCCCTATTCTTTACACATGGCTTTTGGAAGCCCATCCATGCTTCTCCAACACCAATGACTTCCTCAAAGTGGCAAAACTTCCCCAAAAGGGGTGACGTCCTCCTAAATTAGGGTTTAAATTGTGCAAAAAGTGAAATTTTAAGTGAAATTTTTAATATTACTTTGTTAAGGGGGAAATATTAGGGTTGTTGACCCCTAATATTTTGTTTTACTCCTTGATTTGTGGACAATCTATGTTAGCTCATTTTTGTATAAATAGAGATCATAAGATCTCATTTTAAACATAATTGTCCCTCTTGTGAGAGACTTGATCTGAAATTTTCGCCCCCCTTGGCTCTTTTAGCTATTGTGCACTTGTTTTATGATTATTTTATGAATGTTTTATGGAGGAAGGCCTAGCACTAGTTTTGGATGATGATTTCTATCTCTTGTGGTGAATTGTCTTAACATTTCTCTTGATCTTGGTGCGGTTTTTACTCTCTTACTATCATTTTATTCAAGTCAAGTATTGTTATGCTAGGAGATAGGTGGGAAGTATAAGGGAATACACCCCCACCATATCCTTCATATTTTTATTTTCTTCATCTCATTAATTAAGGGTTTTCTAAAAGAAGTATAAGGGCATACACCCTCTTATCTTAAACCCTAGCTTTAGAGAAACTCGCCTTGGGAAGTGTTATCCCCATTTTGTTGATAACTAAAGAGATGATATCTCGAGGCCCTCGGGTTGCAGATATGGATTGTCGAGAGATTACATGACCAACAATACCCCTTTGCATAGATGGAAAACCCACTCACCACCACAGATGGTCACAAGTTTATAGATGGTATCCACCACACTATTTGGCTTCTAGAAGGCAGTGGGCCTTTCTCCATGAGGTACAAGTCGATATTATGGTGAGAATAATTTCAATACCTAATCCATTTGATTATGTTTTATCTTATATTTCTCTAGATTTCATGATATGTGCATGGACATTATACCTTTTCCCCTACTTCACCTTGGTGGTTGACATTGTGCCCTGGTAAGTGGTCTTCTTTGGGAATGGGTTTGCTACTGGGAAATCCCTTAATGAGACATCGTACCATTCCCAACCATACTTACCATTTTCCATCATTATTCCCTCACGTTTCCTTAACTCTTGGGATTTTAGGGTGTATTGACCCAAGAAGGAGTTGTCCCTCATTATATGGGAAGAAGGGGCTAAAGGCCCAGAGGGGTTGGCGTTGGGTAAAAGATAAAATCCATATATGAAAATTCCAGA
Source organism: Picea abies (assembly GCA_900067695.1). Classification (NCBI taxonomy): domain Eukaryota; kingdom Viridiplantae; phylum Streptophyta; class Pinopsida; order Pinales; family Pinaceae; genus Picea; species Picea abies. The sequence continues at coordinate 2,152 of CBVK0100097599.1, forward strand.
TGCTTTGCCCAGGGATCACCCAAGAAAGAAATAAAACACTTATACTTGAATAAAAGGGGACCCATAATATACCAAAGAAATGCCTAAAAGGTAGATTGAAGGACAGGAGGTCTCATCACGAGCCGACCTATCACGTCCATGGATATCTAGTGGTATGACATTGTCATTATCTAGTCACCAAACTAGGGCAGTGACTCTCAGTTGCATGGCTGAGAGAAAGGGGGTCTCATCACAAGCCAGGATTCTCATTTCCATTAGGCATTTGTGGGTGACATTGTCACCATATGGTCACCATGCCAGGGCAATGACCTTCAAACTCTCCTTGTTCTAAATAAAATATAAAGAAAGAAAGATAAAAGGAAAATAATGGGCTTGGAAAAAGTGCATTGTGGACGAAGGTACCACACACCCTCTACAAAGGAATCCATGAATGAGACACTACGACCCCTAGTATGTCATGAGCCCTATTCCCATTGTGTCTTGACCCCATCCACCTCATACACTTTTCATGGCTTAGAAAGGAACCTCTTGGAGGCTCTTCTTGACCTAGGGCAAGATGTACCCAATAGGACACCTCGTCAACCCTCCCACACTTAAGATTGACAAGTCGCATAGTGTCTTTGAGATGTTAATTGTATGATATAGTAATGTTTGATGCACATTCTTAGATGGATTATTTATTGATTGGATCCACTTATCATGATGTTATGACTTGAGATCCTTAAAGGGCATGTTCATTTGTATTTGCAGGACCTAGATGGTGGACATTTTTGGGAGAACAAGCCTAGCTTCGACTTCCATGGGGCTACAAGTCCATAGGTTGGATGTCAGGGGCCCACATGCTAGATGAGAGAAATATGACTTAGACGACCTAGCCCACCCATTACTTGCCAAATGATTTTCCCAGGAGGGGAAAAATGTCCCATTTTGAGCATGAAGTCATGATTATGGGGGATAGGGATTGGTGGTGAGGTGCCACTCATTCACACTTGAATGTTTTGAGGAGAAAAGGGTCTTCACCATGATGAGATCACCTAGATGCTTGACACATGGCCTTGGGAGGCCCTTCCATACTTTTCCAACACCAACGACCTCCTCAAAGTGGAAAAATGTCCCCCAAAGGGGTGATGTCATCCTATATTAGGGTTTAATTTGTGCAAAAGATGAAATTTTAAGTGATTTTTTTAATATTAAAGGGGTAAATATTAGGGTTGTTGACCCCTAATCTTTTGTTTTACTCCTTATTTTGTGGACAATCCATGCTGGCTAATTTTTGTATAAATAGAGATCATAAGATCTCATTTTAAATCATAACTCTCCTCTTGTGAGAGGCTTTGGTCTTAAATTTTCGGCCTCCTTAGCTATTTGAGCTCTTGTGCACTTGTTTTATGGTTATTTCATGAATGGTTGATGGAGGAAGGCCTAGCGCTAGCTTTGGATGATGCTTTCTAGCTCTTATGGTGAATTGTCTTAGCATTTCTCTTGATATTGGTATGGTTTTTACTCTTTTCCTATCATTTATTTCAATTCAAGTTGTGTTATGCTAGGAGCTACGTGGGAAGTATAAGTGAATACACCCCCACCATAGTCTTCACCATTTTCTCTTGCTTCATCTCATTGATTAAAGGTTTTCTAAGAGAAGTATAAGGGCATACACCCTCTTAGCTTAAACCCTATCTTAGATAAAATTTCCTTGGGAAGTAAAAGGGCTTACACCCCCAAGGAGGTATCTTCTCTAAGATCCTTTTGACTCCATTAACACAATAGTAAAGGCACTAGTCATTGATTTGTTGCATTGGAGATATAAAATATTGCATTGGGAAACATGCATTTTGATCATTTTTACTTCTTGCTAAGTGGATTGTTTTCCTTGTGCCTTGGGCACCTCATAGACACTAGGGTGTCCCCATATAGGGGATACTTATTGTTGTTGTTACAAAATTGCATCTTCAGCCATTAGGGCTGCAGAAACCCTAACATACTTGCTTTAATAACTCTCTTATCAACCATTGGTTTTTGCTCAAAGTTTGCACATTTACTCTCATTGTTGTAGCACACATTTTGGAAACGTTTGAGGGGATTCTAGTGGATGATTTTGTTGTTGTAATACATTTAATGTTACAGCCATGAGGAAGATATAATTTACTGTAGACAACTGATTACAAAATCCTTATCTTTTGTGCTAAGAGTATTGGTTTTTCATCTTGAGTTTAGCTAGTCAAATGTTAGTCTTTCTCTTGCATTTTCTACTTGATCTTGAGCACATTATGAGCATCTTATAGTATGTTTTTATTGCTTATATATATTTTCATCAATTGCTGAAAATTAGGGGCATCAAGATTAAATTTCTTATCCAACTAACATATATTGTTGCAAGGTGTGTTTTCTTGTGTCTCAGGCAGGTACAATCATCTGAAAAAACATTATACTTTGTGGGGTAGTATTTACTTGACTTACAAGGAATTTATACCTACCCTTTATTCCATTTAGACTTGAACTATAGGGGCTTCACTTCCATCCATATCCATATCAATCCCCCTAGGGTCACCGGGATCGCCTCCCTAGAGTGACCTAATCACCCTTGAAGTGTGGGGCCTACATCGAGGTGACATTGGGTGTAGAATTCCCATAGTTGTATAACTTGTTCCATGGTTGGGTTGGGATTCCCCAAAGCTAAAACTTGTGCCATAACATTTTGGTGTCGTTGCCGGGGAGGATTTTTAATCCTTTTCTAACCCCTAACGACACTTTGGTAAGCTATCCTGAAGCCTTTCCCTTATCTTTCCTGGTGACTCCACCCAAGGGACATTACTTTTCCACCCTTCTTGATTGTCTCATCTTGAAGCTCATCTGGAGACTCCACCTTCCTAGAATCCTTATTTTCTCTTCCCTTTTTTCTCCTTTCCATTCTTTGATGAGAATTAGTCTCATCTGGGGACTTCATTGAGGCTCTACCCTAAGTGATGGAAGCATGGCCTCACGAGAGTTACCATGAAAATTCCATAATGTGTATCCTTCTCTTGATGTTCAGAATTTCCCTGGCTATCCAAACCATTTTCCAACATAATGGAGAGAAAATTGCCCCAAATTTGATGGTGATCCATCCCTAGTAGTCACCCATGTGACCAATTATATGAAGTATGTTTCAAGCCTAGATGTTCTAGATGAGGATGTGTTAATGAAAAACTTTGAATCTTCATTCAAATCAAGTCAAAAGGACTGGCTTTCACATTTATGTGATCCGAAGAGTATCCCTTCTTCTACAAAACTCATTGAAGAATTTCTCAAGAATAATCGACCAGCTACTAAGAGTTTGGAAGATTCTTTTCAATAGCTCGAACACATTCTTTGCAGAGAAGGTTTTACGATCAATGATGATAAAATAGATGAAGAAGTGCTCGTAGAACATACTCATGAAACAAATCTTGAAGAAGATCATGATGAATAAATTTTGGACGAGACATATGATGAAGAAGAAGTGCTCATATCTACCCTTCCATTTTATGAAGACAACCAGGCCTTTGTTCCTCCCGCACATCAAAAAGAGAACATGATAAGTGATAATCCTTTTGAAGATGTTGATGAAGCCTTATTCTGTGACTTTGGAAGTGAAGAGTTGTTAGAGGAATCCTTGGATACAATAGATATTTCTAGAAAGGATCACATGAAACACTTTGCATTAAGAATCAAGCCTCGTGTGATGAAGAGGTGATGGAGGAGCATGCCCATGAAGAGAAAAAATAATCTTGATGAAACGCAACATGTTGAGGCATCATTTTCTTTGCTCCTACTTGATGAGGATGAGGATGTTCAAACTTGTCTTCCTCATGCACACAAGGATGAAGAAATGACTATCCTTGGTGATACAAATGATCTTGTGCAAGACCCCTCCGACATGGTCAATCTGCACATTGATGATTTCATAAAGGTTGGGAAATTTAGATGGGATGTGAGTTTCTTTAGTATTGATATAGATCCCATTTATGACATTGATGGTAATAGCTCTCAAGTAGAGGGGGTTGAGTTTTCATCATCAAATGAGTGGTCCTCATACATGTATGATTCATATGTTTGGTAGCTTGGTGATGATATGGTCACAGATTTGTTCCGCCCCTTTGAGGATGACTTGCCACATCATACTCAGAGTGATCTTTAGCATCCTTTGGTGCATACTCTTTTGAGGATGCAGATTAGTTTTATGAGAACTCTTGACCGCTGTGCTCAAATTTTGAGGAATACTAGGATGTGGCCCTCTCATAGCATTCAGAGGTTCATTCTTCAAAGCGGAAGTATTTTCATATTGGAGATTTCCATGAAGATTCACAGGGGAAGAGGCGGTGTTTTTCTACACCTGAGACTGTTCCTTATCTCTTACCCTCTTCTCTAAGAGACCATGCAATATTTTTTTGATCTCTCATTTTCTCTCATTATTTGACAATAATTAAGTCTTTGTGTGTGGATGAAGATGAGCCTTCGTCTACATATAGTATCCCATTTCAGAGATGGATTGATCAGTCTTGTGGATACACTTTCAGGCGGGGTGATCGAATTGATGGTTTCTCTTTCCATTAGGATTTCCTCCCTCCCACCCATATTCATGAGTTTTATTTCATGATTGATTATATGTGTATTTATACTCATGATTATTATGTGCTTAACTTGTCTTTGTTGTATTATATGATTAAGCATAGGGGGAGATACTTTGATGAGATGATCAAATGGTTGCACTGGTTGTATGACTTCACCTGACATATTCTAGCACGTGATCTTCAGGGCCCCAAGGCCCCAGGTAAGTAGGTAAGTCATTTTGATTCCCTTCATATGCATCTTGATTTCTCATACTAGTTTATATGCATTTCATTTTCATTTTAATCTACTTGCATATCGATTTCATGTTTAGTTTAGAAATTAAAAAAAAAATGTTAAATTTTTTTTTTTTAGTTTAGTGGGTTTTGATATGATCATATGAGAAAAAGGATGAGTAGGTCATCCTACACTTGAATGTTTGATGTTTACTTGCATGCACAGGTCTACCAGGAGATGTTCTAAGTAGGAGCCATATGTTATCCCCATTTTGTGGATAACTAAGGAGATGATGTCTCGAGACCCTCAAGTTGCAGATATGGAGTGCCAAGAGATTTCATGACCAATAGTAAACATGTGACCATCTGTGGTGGTATCCACCACACCATTTGTATTCTGTAAGGAGGTGGGCCTTTCTCCATGAGGTACAAGTTATTATGGTGAGCATCATTTCAATACCTAAGCCATTTGATTATGTTGTATCTTAGATTGCTCTAGATTTCATGATATGTTCTTGGAAATTATGCATTTTCCCTGCTTCACCTTGGTGGTTGAAATTGTGCACTAGTAAGTGGTCTTCTTTGGGAATGGGTTTGGTACTAGTAAATCCCTTAATGAGCCATCGTACCGTTCTCGACCATACTTACCATTTTCCATCATTATTCCCCTTTGTTTCCTTATCTCTTGGAATTTTAGGGTGTATTGACCCAAGAAGGGGTTGTTCCTAATTATATGGGAAGAAGGGGCTAAAGGCCCAGAGGGGTTGGCATTGGGTAAAAGATAAAATCCATATATGAACCTTCTAGATGCTTCGCCCAAGGATCACCCAAGAAAGCAATAAAAAAAGTATTTTTTAATAAAAGGGGACCCATAATAGAACAAAGAAATGCATGAAAGGTAGATTGAAGGATAGGATGTCTCATCACGAGCCTACCTATCACATCCATGGATATCTAGTGGTGTGACATTGTCATTATCTGGTCACCAAACCAGTGCAATGACTTTCAGTTGCATGGTTGAGAGAAAGGGGGTCTCATCACCAACCAAACTTCTCATTTTCATTAGGCATTTGTGGGTGACATTGTTGCCATATGGTCACCACACCATGGCAGTGACCTTCAACCTCTCCTTGTGCTAAATAAAATATAAAGAAAGAAATATAAAAGGAAAATAATGGGCTTGGAAAAAGTGCATTACGAACGAAGGTACCAAACACCCTCTACAAAGGCACCCATGAATGAGACACTATGACCCCTAGTATGTCATGATCCCTATTCCCATTTTTTCTTGACCCCATCCAACTCATACACTTTGCATGGATTAGAGAGGGACCCTTTGGATTCTCTTCTTGACCTAGGGAGAGATCTACCCAATAGGACACCTCATCAACCCTCCCACACTTAAGCTTGACAAGTCGCATAGTGTCTTTGAGGTGTTAATTGTTTGATATAGTAATCTTTGATGCACATGATAATATGTCTTATTTATTGATTGGATCCACTTATCATGATGTTATGACTTGAGATCCTTGGAGGGTGTGTTCATTTGTCTTTGCAGGACCTAGCTGGTGGACAGTTTTGGGAGAACAAGCCTAGCTTGGGATTCCATGGGGCTACAAGTCCACAACTTGGATGCCAGGGGCCTACATGCCAGATGATAGAAAGATGACTTGGAGGGCCTTGATGATGACTTGGACGACCTAGACCTTCCATTTCTTGCCAAATAATTTTCCCAAGAGGGAAAAACATCCCATTTTGAGCATGACGTCATGATTATGGTAGCTAGGGCTTGGTGGTGAGGTGCCACTCATTTGCACTTGAACATTTTGAGAAGAAGAGGGTCTTCACCATGATGAGATCACCTAGATGCTTGAAAATGTCCTTGAGAGGCCCTTCCATACTTCTCCAACACCAACAACCCCCTCAAACTAGCAAAATGTCCCCTAAAGGGGTGACATCATCCCAGATTAGGGTTTAATTTATGCAAAAGATGAAATTTTGACTGAATTTTTTAATATTATTGTGTTAAGGGGGAAAGATTATGGTTGTTGACCCCTAATCTTGTGTTTTACTCCTTATTTTGTGGACAAGCCATGTTGGATAATTTTTGTATAAATAGAGATCATAAGATCTCATTTTAAATCATAACTCTCATCTTGTGAGAGGATTTGGTCTGAAATTTTTGACCTCCTTAGCTCTTTTAGCTCTCGTGCACTTGTTTTATGGCTATTTCATGAATGGTTGATGGAGGAAGGCCTAGCGCTAACTTTGGATGATGTTTTCTAGCTCTTATGGTGAATTGTCTTAGCATTTCTCTTGATATTGGTATGGTTTTTACTCTCTTGCTATCATTTATTTCAAGTCAAGTTGTGTTATCCTAGCATATAGTTGGGAAGTATAAGGTCATACACCCCCACCATAGTCTTCACCATTTTTTCTTTCTTCATTTCATTGATTAAGGGTTTGCTAAGAGAAGGGCATACACCCTCTTATCTTAAACCCTAGCTTAGAGAAACTTGCCTTGGGAAGTAAAAGCGATTACACCCCCAAGGAGGTAGCTTCTCTAAGCTCCTTGTGACTCCATTAACCCAATAGTAAAGGCACTAGTCATTGATTTGTTGCATTAGAGATACAAAACATTGCATTGGGAAACATGAATTTTGATCATTTTTACTTCTTGCTAAGTGGATTGTTTTACTTGTGCCTTGGGCACCTCATAGCCACTAGGGAATCCCCATCTAGGGGATACTTATTGCTGCTGTTACAAAATTGCATATTTATCTATTAGGGCTGTAGAAACCCTAACATACTTGCTTTAATAACTCTCTTATCAACCATTGGTTTTTGCTCAAAGTTCACACATTTACTCTCCTTGTCCTAGCGCACTTTTTGGAAAAGTTTGAGGGGATTCTAGTGACTGATTTTATTTTTGTAATACATTGACTTAACTTGGTGATCCAACTAACATATATTGTTGCAAGGTGTGGTTTCTTGTGTCTCAGGCAGATACAATCATCTGAAAAAGCATTATACTTTATGGGGCAGTCTTCACTTGACTTACAAAGCATCTCTTCCTACCCTTCATTCCATTTAGACTTGACCTATAGGGGCTTCACTTGCATCCATATCCATATCAATCCCCTTAGGTTCACCGAGATCGCCTCCCTAGAGTGACCTAGTCACCCTTGAAGTGTGAGGCCTACATCGAGGTGACATTGGGTGTAGGATTCCCATAGTTGTAGCACTTGTTCCATGGTTGGGTTGGGAGTTTCCCAACCTACAACTTGTGCCATAACAGGGAGTAAAAGGGCTTAAACTCTCAAGGAGGTAGATTCTCTAAAGCTCATTGTGACTCCATTAACCCAATAGTAAAGGCACTAGTCATACTCTTTTTTGCATTGGAGATATAAAAACATTGCCTTAGGAAACACAATATTTGACCTTTTGAAATTTTTCTTGCTTGAAGTTGATTTATCTCATCGAGAGGAGTCTTCCCCCATTAGGGCATTGCCTCTGTCCCAATACTTTAATTTATGTTAAAAAAATTAACCTATAGCCATTAGGGATGCATAACCCTAGCTATTAACACTCTCATAACTCCTAAACTAACCCAAGACTGGCTCTCTAACTTTGTTCATTTACTCTACTAACTAGGATGCATCTTTTGAGATGGTTATTGGAAAATTTTCATGGTTGATTTTGTTTTTGTTTTCCACTGAATGCTACAGACATAAGGCTGCAATTTTCTGCAGAAAACACATGTTACAACAACCATTTTATCTAGCTTCCTAAGTGCCTTTTTTCAGCCTATGTTCATTGTTAAATTTGATGTTGCTTTACTTAACTATTCTACATCTTTACATGCTGATTTTAGATGTTTCATTTTCTGATATAATATGATATATACTGCTGCAAATTAGGGACAACAAGCTTAACTTGCTGATCCTACTAACATATATGATTGCAAAGTGTGTTTTCTTGTGTCTCGGGCAGATACAATCATACGGAGAAGTATTGTATCTGTGGGGAAGCCATTACTTGATTTGAAAGGAATCTCTCCCTACCTTTCACTCCACTTAGACTTGACCTATAGGGAATACATTTCCACTTCCCTCCATCTCCATCTCAATCCCCCTAGGGTTGTCGGGATCGCCTCCCTAGAGTGACCTAGTCACCCTTGAAGTGTAGGAGCTACATCGAGGTGAGATTGGGTATAGGATTCCCAAGTTGTAGCACTTGTTCCGTGGTTGGGTTGGGATTTTCCCAACCTACTACTTGTGCTATAATAGTAGGTATCTATCATTCCCACCAATTGAAGAAGTCATCACTAAAGGGATTGAACATTGCTTCATGTGCTAGGTGTGTTAGTATCTCTATCCATCAGATCAATGTTGGCCATGGTATTTGGTGTTCTCTCACATAGGTCCTTGGGATTATTCCCAATACTCTCTCAAAGAAAAGGGCACAAAGAACACTTCTGAACCCATTTTTTTTTTCTTTCGTAACTTGCATTCTATCAATTGTGTCTTCATACAATTGAGCATAGTAGTGCTCTAGTCAAACACTGTTGGTCTCATACACTCAATGTCATATTGCATCTGAGATCTCGATGCTTGGTGTAAATATGTCTATCCCACTATACGATTCATGGTATATAGGATGACTTTAAGGCTTAATATCTCTATGTTTTTTATGGGTACTTGTGAACCCACTTTGACTGTGTCAGCCTCACAATATGTGGCTATATAATCTTCTATGGTTAAGACACCACCTCCTTGGGTTCTCATGTTCACTACCTCTCCTCTTCATGAGAGACATGTAATGAAGTAGATATCATCCACTATGATAGTCAATGGTTTCCCATCAAGCATAAAGGCCTATGCATATGGATGCAAGTAGTCTATGAGAAAGTTTAACAACTGTCTTTCTACTTGCATGCTATTTTTTTGGAAAAAAATATACATGCCACATCGACAGAGGGATTCCATAGCATTATCATCTTCCACCACATCATTATCAACAACCTCATGTTCATGCTCTCTTCATTGAACATACATCCCACAAATTTAAAGAAGTATAGGGGAGTCAACACTTTTTATTTTTCCCTTTTTTTGAACTTGTATGTTATTCACAGTTATAACAATCACGTATGTACGTGATTCCCTTTAATTCAAATAGTGTATATATGTGATTCATCTGAAGGTGAACACCGTACACATAGAGGTATGAAACTTACTTGGTCCAAGTGGCGAGTGATTTCGTTGCTCCACGCTCCTAGAATATTCATTGGAAGTTGCAAGTGTTTTCACCAACCTAAGTCAACTTTGGTAAATTTTGACAATAACATGGTAAAACGATGAGTTTTTTTACTATTTAAATCCATTTTTTGACCCAATTACTATAGTTTTTTCATTTTTCTAGTTTTTTTCATTTTTAATGGGCTTGGTAGATCTTGTCTATCCCTAAAACGTGGGGATTTCCTATTAAGGTGATAGTGATAGGTTATCTCGTTGTTACGCAAAGCGTGATAACAAGCCTTGTAGTGTTTTTCTGGAATTTCAAGTTTGGAAGTATACTTAAGGATAGTTTTTCTCCCTTTTTCTTGTTGACAGGGTCTTTTTCAAGACTTTGGGAAGGTGATGTTTTCATATAACTAATATATTTGAATAGGTCTCACCCACCTTCCATTTTTCATTTTCAGTTGTGATTTCCACTTTTCCCTAGGATTGAACCCATTAACTTACAACATGAACCCATCTAATTGATTTCAAAATATTGTTTTGTTGATGGTAGATCCTATCTTACATGGGTTCCCTAGTTGAACCTTGTTTTCATTTTGGTGCTCATGCTGCAAGTTTACTATTAGGCTCGGGATCCCTCTTTAGTCCCACTGTGACTTTTCATTGAAGCTACATATATTCTTATCAATATTTTTCTGGCCATTACCTATGGGGATCCCTTTATCATATGTCGCTACATATATTAACATTTTTCAGATTCTTCTGCAGGTATTGTGTTCCTTACTAGCATATAGCATAGGTTCCATCTTACCTACACAATGCATTTATCCATATCGATCCATAGGGTCAACCCCATTCATTCATGACATTGTACCTTCAAGCTACTTTAAAAGTGTCTTTTACGGGTGGTAGCGCTTACCTCTTCATGGGTGTCCTAGTTAGTACCTCATTGGCCTTTTTCACACCCATGTTGCAGTTTTTTTTGTAGGCTCGGAAGCCCTATTTAGTTTTTCCATGTATTTGCGTTGAAGCTTCATGACTTCCTCTTAATATTTTTTTGGCCAAATTACCCACAGGGATTCCAAAGATTTTGTGTTGAGTTTTAATTGCATTGCATATTGACTGCTCGCACTTCTAGGCCTAATGTTGACTTCAACTTGTTGTTGTTGAACCTCGTGCTTATGCATTCCTACCAGTTGCTAGCATTTCAATTTATACCTTTAAGACTCAATGCCTTTTTACCCCTGGAGGAGCCATTCCCTTGAGTGTCCTTATCCTGTACATGCTTCATTGCATTAAGAATAGGTATGTTCCTTGCACTTTGGAACTATTTTTCTTATCCGTGACACTCATTTCCTCCACTGTACTATAACCTTCTTTTATTCTTTTTCAAGCTTTAATAAAATGAAAAAGACAAAAAAAAATTAAAAAACAAAAGAGGGGGGAAAATGTCTATCTCTTTGTTTGGAAACAGTCCTATCACCTTTGAACAAATCACAATCTTTGAATTAGTGTGACCTGGATTTATGAGAGGAAAAAACTCATTAATAGATTGAATATAATAAACAAAAAGATATGGAGAACAACACAGATATCCAGTGAATGATATCTTCTATTGAATAAATGAAATAGGTTGAAACCGTAAAACTATAGAACTGAAAACAACTTGCTCGAATATTGGTAGCTATATCTAAGAAGATATGTGGCTGCTACGCGCATTTGTTTGAGCAGAATGATTACAATGAGTCTCCAGAGGCCTTTATAACATTACTCGTGAATTCCAAAAACCTAACCCCTCAACTTCCTGAGGTCGTAACTTTTTCATACAAACTCCGTTTTAGGTGCATGATAGCATGTTGGAAAGGTATTTTCGATAACTACACATTATGTCATCAAACTTTGACTATGCTTATAGTTTGACTGCGAAAAGACAAAAAAAAAACATTGTCTAGGGCCCCAAAACGACCCTAGAAGTACAAAAAGATGTGCTGACATGAAAACATCCAAAATAAGCTAGTTGGATTAGGTGGGAGGCCACTGGTATCCATGTGGAAGATGTGTAGGGATTCAGACAGCCCCAGAAGTGTAGAACCCACAATTACAAAGAAGTATAGAAGAACATCTTGAACTAAAAACTGTCAAGAGGATCTAGTTGGAATAGGTGGGTGGCCACCAATATCCACCTAGATCAATGCTCTCCCATTAGGAAGCAATGGTCTCCATTGCGTTGAGTTCTATCATTAGGTGAGGAAAATTCTGTTGAATTTGGCCCCAAGTGGGCCACTTGCCTTGGTGTAGGAGTTCCCTGCCTTGACAACCTGATAAATTTGGATCCTCTGTTGGCGAGTGCCCTTGACTAGTGTGTCCACTATCTGATTAGTGGATGCCTATTCCATTCAGTCATGGTTGAGCTTTGTTGGTTTCAGTTGTTCTGTGATCTTTGAGGTGTCCAATAATGGTGGAAAATATGGCCGAGGGAGGTCCACATTGAACACTAGGTGCAATCCAAGGAAGGGTGGAGTGTTGAGCTCAAAATCGTTACTACCCACAACCTTGGTGATAGTGTAAGTCCCATAGCGAAGTGGGCAGAGATTCTGATGGGGCCCTGTAAGGCGTTCTTTCTCCAAATGTAACCAAACCTTGTCTCCCACCTGAAACTGGTGTGGTACCCTATGTTGATCATGGCATCTCTTGTATTTAGCATTGGATTTCTACAAAATCTCATGGACCTATTGGAGGATGTGTTGAATCTGGTGGCTTTGTCAGTCTCAAACTGAACATGGGAATATTTTTTCTATGTGGTTGCAAGAGGTTGTGCAACATCAATGGGACCCAAGGGTTGGAATCTCGGCCCCACCTAAAATGGTCTATGTTTGGTGGAGCTATGGAGAGCCCTGTTGTAACTGTGTTGAACATAGATGAGACTCTCATCCCATGTACGTGGATTCTTAGAGTTATACATGTGTAGGATGTGCACAATAATCCGATTGACGACCTATGTTTGGCCATCGGTTTGGGGGTGGAAAATAGTGGATTTAGTGAGCCTGTTGTCCAATAGTGACTAGAGACTCGACCAAAATGTGTTGAGGAATCTACTGTCCCGATCGAATATGATGTTATGTGGTATCCCAAAATAGACCCAAACTCGTTCAAAGAAGAGCTTGGCAGTACCTGTCACAGTGTTGTTCTTCTTGCAGGCTATGAGGATGGCCATCTTTGAAAACCGATCAACTACGATAAATACACAATCATTTTCTTGTTTGGTGGATGGAAGTTCAGACATGTGATCCATCGAGATGGATTCCCAAGGTTTCTCAGGAGTAGGAAGAGGGGTGTATAAGCCTTGCTTCTTGATGGTTGGCTTGGCAATGGCACAGGCAGTGCAATATATGATATACTTGTTGACGTCATGTCGAAGTTTTGGCCATTAATTTTTTTTTTTGTAGAACCACCACAGTTTTCTCCACACAAAAATGTCTCGCCATTCGAATGTAGTGAGCCTCCTAAATCATCTTTACCCGCTTGTGTGTAGGAACAAAGAGATGGCCCAGATGGCATAACAATCTGTCATGAATGTGAAAATGAATGACATTTGCGCATGTACCCAAGAGATGATAGGTGGTGGTGGAGTCTGGATCCTTTTGATAAAGTTGGGGATACTCAAATGCCTCATGTCCATAGGAATGGAGCATGGTGGTGAGTGTAGCCACGGGAGGTCGACTGAGGTAATCATCGACATGATTTGTACTCCCTGTCTTATACTTGATGTTGAGATGGAACTTCTACAGGTAGGTGGACCACTTCTGATGGAATTCGTTATGCAACTTCCCCTGTGTCTGTATGAATTGCAGATGCTTGTGATCGGTTTGGATGATTGTCTCATTTCCCATAAAGTAATGTTTCCATTGAAAACAAGATTGTACAATGGAATACAATTCATTGTCATAGGTGGGGTATTTTTGGACAATATCTGAGAGTGTCTCACTATGGTATGCTACTGGATGACCGTGTTGAGTGAGAACTGGGCCTACAACATAGTCAGATGCATCAGTCTCAAGCTCTAATGATTGTTGCAGATTGGGTAAGGAGAGTACTAGAGTTGAGCACAAGCGATACTTCAGATCATCAAATGTTTGTTGTTGTTCCTTCCCCGATGTGAAAATTTCTCTACCGCCACCCTTGGTCACTTGGTTGACGGCCCATGCAATATGGGAGAATCCCAACAAGAACTATCAGTAGAATTTTTCTAGTCCCAAGAATCTTTGAAGCTCGGTTAGTGTGGTCAAGGCTGGCCAGTCACAGATGACTTGGATCTTAGCTGGATCAACATGTACCCCATGCTCATAAACAATGTAGCCCAATTATTGGACCATGTTCATGCCAAAGGAGAATTTTTCCAAGTTGGCATATAGCTTGTGTTGCCGCAGAGTGCTCAAAACATGTTGAATATGTTGCATGTGCTACTCCCAAGTTCTGTTGAATATGAGGATGCTATCCAAATATACCACCACAAAAGAGTTGGTGAAGGGTCTCAATACATCATCCATAATCCTCATGAAAGTGGTTGGTGAATTAGTTAAGCCAAAGGGCATGACCAACCATTTGAAGAGACCTTCTTTAGATTTTAAAGTTGTCTTCCATACATCATTTGGTTGAATGGGAACCTAGTGGTAGCCATACTTAAGGTAAATATTGTTGAAGAACTTAGATCCCTTGAGTTGTTCAAGAAGGTCATCAATTCTAGGAATTGGGTACTGGTTCCTGACTGTGATTTTGTTTAATTCTCTGTAATCAATGCAGAGCCACCAGGTCTCGTATTTATTCTGAGCATGTGCCCCTTTTGAAGAACCTCTTGGATCTGATGCTTGATTTCATCATTTTCCATCAGCGAGTGATGATAGACTATTCCATTAGGTAAAGGTGCACTGGGGATTAGATCAATTGGATACTTGACTTGGTAGTGCATTGGTACCCTGGTGGGAGAGGATAATATGTCTATGTACTCTTCCATGATCCTGTCCACTTGCTTCTGCTGCAAAGAGAGGCTTTGTGTAGAGGCCACGGATGTGGCAGTGAACTTCTTATTACTATCAACATGGATCACAAAGAAGACAAACTTCTTGGTTTGTGAAATGACCTTACTTCATTGCTTAGCAAAGATTAAAGAAATAGCGGTAGACAATGCTACCTCTGGTATCCTATACAATTGTCTACCCAAAGTAATAATAACACTACGAGGTCTAGACTCATACATAGCATGTCACTTCCACAAATATGGTTGTCCTAAAATAAAAACTTCAAGGGGAGAAATATCACACAATACCTCGTCTTTGAAAGGCTTGATGTCGTAGGGAAAACGACACTATTGGTTGACATGAATATCTCTTCCTTGGTGAAGCCAGCCGATGGTGTAGGGTTGTGGGTGTGATGTCGTCGACAGGTCTAGTCACTTGACGACCTCTGTTGAGATTAGATTCTTCTGAATGTCACTATCAATAATGAAATAAAGTGGAGCCCCCTTTACCCACATCTGTGAGTGAAAGAGGTGTTCCCCTTCCTTTGGTTCTTCTAGTTCACTTGGTTCGACTTTGGTGGTAGAAAAAGTGGCACTGGGTTCAACATCAATAATTTTCTTCCCTCCTTCTAGATTTGATTTGAAGTCAGAATCAACCTCTGACTCGAAATATTTTAGATCGACCACAAGTGACTTCTTGGAGCGACATTCTTTGGTGTTGTGCTAAGAGATTTTATGGTATTCACACCATTTTCTCGTGTCCTTCTTTGACTTCTCATTACCCTTCTTGTGTTGCATCTTGTACTGGTTGTCCTGAGAGTGGCCATATTTTATTTGTCCCTTTTTGTGTAGGTTGGGACCATATTTTCCCTGCTTCGGCTGTGAGGAGTTTGCAGATCCAAACTCTCACCTCTTCTGCTTAAATTTTTGCTCGATCTTGACAGCATATCTATAAGTCATACCCAATGATGTGATGTCCAGAAACTCCATTTTTGTTTGAATGAATCTATGCAAACAGTCGTGATATTTGAGTACCATATGTCTCTCAAAGTATTTGATACCTTATTTGGTGCATGGGGTATGGAAAATATTGGTGAAATATGGTACTTTCTGGTCCCTTTCCTGACGCAGGGTGGTCCATCAAATGTACTGGTCCTTGTAGCTTCTAACAGAGTAGTATTGTTCTTTAATGGCATCCCAGAAGTAATCCCATATGGGGGTGACCTCAAATATCATAGATTCATCTATGGCCCTTTGCTCAAATTAAGTATCCCACCAGTCCTTAACATGAGGGATGACCTTAAGGAGTGAAAAAGTAATTTTTTCCCTATCGGAAAAATTGTGGACCAAAAAACACCCTTCGAGCATATTCAACCATTTATCTACAACATTTTCATCTATCATTGCTTCAAATAATGGAATATAAAAATTTACCTGTACCTTGAAGGGGGTTGCATGGCCTCTTGATGAAGATGCTTCTCCTGTGAGAAACCACCGAAGGATCTGTGTAAATTTGTCCATCATTTCATTTGTTTGTCGTGCAAGGGATTCCTTGAGCAAAATCTTAAAAGGATCTCTTGCTCCATCATCTTTCTTTCCATCCCCCATGGGTTTTTTCAGGCTCGACGCGACTGATATTGCAAAGGCTCGACTGGTACGAGTCCCAACTTCTTGTACCCAGATTTTGTTGGGGACATGCACAAAGAAAAATAAATGAAGATAAGACCACTCTGATACCACTGATCCAGATTTATGAGTGGAACAAATTGATTAACAGACTGAATATAATAAACATAGAGATATGAAGAGCAACACAAATATCTAGTGAACAATATCTTCTATTGAATAAATGAAATAGGATGAAACTGCAGAACTGAAAACAACTTGCTTGAATGGTGGTAGTTATCTCTGAGAAGAGATGTGGTTGCTACGTGCATCCGTCTAAGCAGAATGATTACAATGAGGCTTCAGAGGCCTTTTTAACATTACTCGTGAATGCCAAAACCCTAGACAACCAAAAACCTAACCCTGGGAGATGAAACACCAAAGTTATGTGGGCCCTGATGGGTATGTTGGTACCTCAACTTCTCAGGGTCGTTGTAATACACCTAGGCCGAACCCAAATGTAAATATAAAATGCAAATGTACGTAAGCTGGTGAACTATTTGATATCATTTTTGTATGCACCTTTCATGGCATAGTGCGTGCATGTACTGCAAAATAAAATGATGATGTGTGCACATTCCAGGATACTGTGCGCAACAACTTAAGTGTGCATGATTTTGAGGCCAGTGATCCTTTGTGTATATGTTGTGTTTTATAGGCTGGTGAGCCAGTTATTATAAGCTAGGAGGATTATGTTTTGAATTAGGCCAGAGAGACTAGATATTAAAGGCCAATGCACCTATTTTTGTATATGTCTTATCATTAATATAAAATGCATCGTTGCACGTAGACCGGCCACGATAAAAGAGTATGGGGGACTAAAATCCACTAGTTAAGGAAAGGGGGGGGGATAAAATTTAAGGAAAAGGGCTAAGCTAGGGAGCTTAAGACAAAAAGTAATATTATATTAATATTCCTTAAAGTATAAAGTATGGAAAATTATTTTATCCTAAGTTCTAAGGATGGGGACAAGTGGGCCAAAGTATCTCCCAACATGACAAGTGTCAAGTTGAGGACATGCATACATATATTTTGGACTTAGTTCATTTTCAATCATTCATTCATCCATTCAATCATTCCTAGATCATTCACTCACTCAATCAGTTGTCCTCTGTATCTTTCTGTCATTGTACCTGAACCTGTATCCGTACCCATACATGTTTGTGTACCTAGTTAGCTTGGGCGCTGGACTGAAGAAGCTAGTTGTCAGGCTCGTGGGATATTGAAGAGGCGGATTGTCAGGCTCATGAGAAATTTCTCTCTGGGTGAGAGAATTGTTGGGAATAGATTTCCTGAAAGTGATAAACTACAACTATAGGGTTCTAAGACTTCATGTCTGACCTATTTCTTAAGCCCTGGAAGGGAAGTGTGGCAATTGAAGGATTGTTGAGAGAGAAGGGGCACACTTCCTGGGGTGGGACAGGCATGTGGGGAATGAGAGACTATAGGCTATTAGTTTGATTTGGCATATGTGACAGAGTCTTTCCTATTGTCAATGATCCATTAGCCTAGTTAGGAATCCCTTTAACAGGGTGAAGTTTAGTCCCATCTCGGGGGTGACCCACTGCTGAGAGTGACGAGCAGTGTGGTCTAAGGTTGGGAGGTTCATGGAAGGTCTGCACGTAGTTCGTGATATTCTTGCCAAGATAAGTGTCAATTGTGTGATTAATTACGTGTTGCATTATTATTTACGTGTTTATTTTTAAGGGTTTATCCTATGTGTGGTTTATAATTGTCCTTATATTTATGGGCATTTCCTGTATATGTTTACTGTTATTTCAGTATGAATCCGTGCATTTATAGGATATATTTGTTTATTTACGTTTTATATATAAAGTTCCACAAGAGTTTTGTGTGTATATGTTTTAATTGCATGCAATTCAAAAAATTTATGTGGCATAGTTCAGTTGGATGATGGGTATGTTACAATATGTTGAGAAGAGAATGAAAGAGTTTTTTGGAGCACCATGGCCCGACCTGGGTGCTCGAGGATGTTACAATATGGTATTAGAGCTTCAGTTTTCAACACTGAGCCTGGATGGGTCGAGAAAGTTGAGTTGAGGCGAAATTTTACAGAGGATTGATTTCGAAGTGGCCAAATTTCAAGCTACAGAGTGCCCATGGTAAAAAGTAACGACAATTGCACAGAATTGGAAAAAGGCCCCAATTTATGTTGTTAAATTCATGAGAAAATTGAGAAATTTGGCCAAGTGGTGAGATATTATTGATTTAATATCTGTTCTAGCAAATTCAGACCTTGAATTGGTCGAATTTGAAGTTACAGTGAAGCCATGACAGATGGAGAAAAATTAGTTGATTAAAATTCTCAATTCGTGAATTGAGTGTGTTAAAGCTTCGTTCTAGAAATGTCAACCCATAATGATTTGTTGTTGCAAAGGTTGAATTTGTGTTATCGGGGTGAAATTGAGAAAATTTCATAGTTGCAGAATGTCTATGGTAAAAATGGGGAAAAAGTTAGGAAAAAGCCCAAATTTCTGCAACAGAATTCACGAAGAATTGATGCGTGAAAAAAATTGCGTAGGTGGGACCACTAAAAATGCATGATGCACAGTGAAGAGATTGTGATATGCGGAAAAATATTGGCATGCGGGTGCACACGCTAAAATTTGGCGTCGCACGAAAAAATATAGGTGTGCGGGTGCGCGTGCTAAAATTTGGCGCCGCACTGCTAAAATTTGGTGCCGCACGGAAAAATATTGGTGTGCGGGCACGCGGGCTAAAAGTTGGTGTTGTGCAGAAAAATATTGGTGTGTGGGTGTGCGCGCTAAAATTTGGCGTTACATGGAAAAATATTGGCATGCAGGTGTGCATGCTAAATTTAGCATTGCATGATGCATGTGGAATACTGGCGTGCAATGTTCATATGCATAATAAGGTGTGCACAGTGTGCACATGCATAAAAATGGTGCGCATGGTGTGCACAGTATTGGCAGAGTGCAAAGGAATTTTGTTGGTGCATGCGCAATGTGGGTTTATGTTGTCGCGCGACAGTCTAGTTAATGGTGCACGCAAAGTATTGGTGTGCGGTGGGGGTGTACTAAAATTTAGCATGGTGCAGTGCATAGAGTGAAATGCGTGTGGAATATTAGCGTGTAACACAAAAATGGCGTGCGACACAAAAAAAAATGCGCGCAACAGGTATTAGTGCAAGAACCAAAACTATGCATGGTGAATATTGGTGTGTGACACAAAAGTAGTGTGCACCAATTATTGGCGCGAAACAGAAGTGATGCACGGTAGTTATGGATGTGCGGAGCATGAATCACGTTGTGGTATTTCTTCGCATGCTAAATATGGGTGTACAAGTTTAAATTTCTACATGTGAAGTTGTTTGGATGGTGAACAATAGCAGAAAACCAACAAATTTCCATGGCATTTTATATTGTTTGAACGTCATGTTTTTGCAATGCATTTTTGAGGCCCTTTATAGCGTTTTTAGCTACTCAAAAATCACGAGAACATATTACCAAGGTACACTTTTTCTCTGCATCTCAAATAAAATATCTCTGAGAGAGATTTCTAATGGTGTAAAACGTTCATCAAATGAATTTTTTATGAGAAAGTTACAACACAAACAATGGAGGGTAAATTTTAAGACCCAACTAACTTCAAAGAGCCATAACTTTCTTCTCCGGAATCAGATTGAGGCACAAGAGCAGTCAATGGAAATATATTGAACCATAGAATACATTCCTAGAGTTGAATTAAATTTTTGGGCATGTTAAAAATGTTTAATATGGCAAAGAAGGTACATGTAGCATTCCAGACCAAAAACACGAATTGGTCTAGAACTTCAGCAAGCTGTAACTAGCATCCAAGAACTCAGAAAGAGGTGAAACTTGGATAGATTGTCAAAAATATGTATATGAAGAAACCCAATTGAGATCCTATGAAAAATCCAATGGATTAAGTGCAAAAATTCATAATTACAACACAGAGTTATGCCAAGTTGAAGTGTGAATAGAAAAATTAATGGGCAATTTTCAAATAACCATAACTTTATGCTCAAGACTCAAAATTGAGCATAGGAGAAGGCATTGGAAAGGTGTTGGACAGTAGAATATAAATATTCACCTAGAAAATTGATCTTGGCTTTTATTTTTTCAGGAAATTAGAAGAAATAATTATGATATATTATTGAACCAGAATGGTTCATATTTTTCATGAAATTGTTGAGTCAGTTAACCTGACAAAGTTTTGTTGGCTGCACATTTTGCAGAGTTAACGACAACTAGATCAGATCATGATCAACATAGAGTCTAGAGGAATGTAAGATGCACAGGGGACTTACATACAGGAACATGAGAACAAAGGGTTGGATGTCCATTTGGGCATTGAAGGAACAAACTCCAATGGACATGGAGAAGGAAGGGATGAAAACATGAATATGGTTGAGACCATTAAAAATTTGCAGAAGGATGTCCAAAGCTACAAATCTGATAATGAAAGGCTTATGAGAGCCAAGGAGTAGCAAGAGGACTTCAACATGAAATTAATGTAGAGCTTGAACATAATAGAAAAGAAATTGGATAAGGAGAGTGGCTCAAGCAAATCAAGAAGTCATAGGTCTCCTGATGAAAAAAGAAGAACTAGAAGTGTTAGCAGACATCACCGCCACTCCCCAAGGAATTCCAATAAGAGAGCACATAGCAGCTCAAGTCCATCCCCTATCAGGAAGCATGAGAGTTATGGGGTGGATGATCTACGAGGATAAATGCACAAAATCAAGCCTCCTACATTTGATGGTGAGCACAAGAAGGATGAAGATGCAGAGACATGGTTTTTGGGCATGAGAAATTATTTTCAATTGCATAATTATTCTTCTCATGCAGAAGGAATAATTTCCATCTATCAACTCAAAGGAAACACATCCATGTGGTGGGATCAACTTGTGCAGGTGTAGCACATTAAAGATAAAAGTGTTACTTGGATGGAATTCAAGAAGTATTTTGAGAATAAATACTTGACTAAGAGATACTATGACAAGAAAATGAGAGAGTTCTTTGAACTCAAGTTTGGGAGTATGACCATAGATGAATATGAAAGAAGGTTTTTAGAACTGTTGAAGTATGTTTCTTTCATCAAAGATAAGACAGTTAATATTCATAGGTATTTGAGTGGATTTCTATCATTCATCAGTGACAAAATATAGTATGATGATACAAAGACATTGGAGGAGACCATAAGTCGAGATAAATGCCTATATGATCAACAAAAAGTAAGGCCAAATTTCCAAAAATCTTGGGAAGACAAAAATAAATTCAATATGGAACAGAGGAAGAAGGGAACTAAGTCGCCATTCTTTAGAAATAATCCTCAGGGATATCCAACTTCTAAAGAACCCATAACGATTGAGATAGGGGGTCGAAGGCCAAGGAAGCCACCTATTCAATGTTGGGGTTGTAAAAGAGATCATATGTTCAGATACTGTCCTCACAAAGGTTAAAAAGTGAGGATTGTTCACAATGTACAACAAGTTGAAACAGTGGAGGACATGGGCAGAAATGTACCAAGGATCTATGCAACCTTAGACAACAAATAAGCAGAGTATCAATCACATATGATTGAAGTGGAAGGTATGATAAAAAACCAAACCATTGCTATTTTAATTGATTCAGGAGATAGTCATAGTTATATAGATCCTAAGATGGTGGAAATTTTGTGTTTTCCAAGAAGCAAGCATAGAAAATCTTGGCTGGTGCAATTGGTTAATGGTGCCAAAAGAAAAGTAAATGAAATGGTCAAGTCTTGTCTTATGGACATGAATGGAATGAACACCAGGGAAGATTTGAACATCTTGCCTTTAGGTTCCTATGATTGTCTAATTGGGATGGATTGATTGGACCAAAATCATGCTTTCCTAGACTATCATAAATAGGAATTTACTTGCTCGGATGAGGAAGAGAACCTAAGGAAAGTGAAAGGAATTCCCAGGACAGTAACCATCAAAGAAATTTCAACATTGCAGCTGAAGAAATGTTACAGAAAAGGGTGTCAAATATTTGCACCTCATATGGAAGAGACACCTAAAGATAAGGTGCCAAATTTGGAAGATCATGCAGTCCTGGAAGATTTTGAAGATGTGTTCAAGGAGGTACCAAGACTACCCCCAAAGAGAGATATTGATTTCTTTATAAATTTAATACTCAGAGCAGCTCTAGTGTCAAAGACTCTTTACAAAATGAGTACACTAGAGCTAAAGGAGTTGCAAATGTATCTTGAAGAAATTCTGAAGAAGGGATATATAGGCCCAAGTGTGTCACCTTGGGGTGCCCCGGTCTTGTTTGTGAAGAAGAAAGATGGGACATTAAGATTATGCATTGATTTCAGACAATTGAATAAAGTGATTGTAAAGAACAAGTATCCTCTACCAAGGATTGATGATCTCTTTGATCAATTGAAGGATGAAAAGATATTTTAAAAGATAGATCTCAGGTCAGGATACCATTAGGTAAGGATTAAAGAAGAAGACACCAAAAAAACTGCCTTCAGGACAAGGAATGGTCATTATGAATTCACAGTGGTGCCATTTGGGTTGTCAAATGCACCAGTTGTTTTCATGTGCTTAATGAATGACGTTTTCTGAGAATATTTGGACAAGTTTTTCATTGTATTTTTGGATGACATAATTTTATATTCCAAGTTAGAAGAAGAGCATGAGAATCATTTGAGGATGGTGTTGCAAGTATTAAAGGAGCATCAGTTGTATGCCAAATTGAGCAAGTGCTCATTTTATCAGAAGCAAATTCATTATTTAGGATGTCTCATTTTAGAGGATGGGATAGAAGTGGATCCTGAGAAGATAGAATCCATTAGAGAATGATCAGCACCAAAGAATGTGACAGAGGTTAGATAATTCATGGGCCTTGCATGCTACTATAAAAATTTTATTGAAGGATTCTCAAAGATTGCAAACCCAGTCACTTCCTTGCAAAACAAGGGTGTGAAGTTTCAATGGACATTGGATTGTGAGAAGAGTTTCCAACACTTGAAGAAATCATTAACAGGTGCTCCAATACTAAGGATTGCATACCCAAACGAAGACTTCATTGTATGCACAGATGCATGTAAAGAATGACTTGGTGGAGTCCTCAGTCAAAACGGGTTTGTTATATGTTATGATTCAAAGAAGTTGAAGGAGCATGGAAGACACTATGCCACTCATGATCTGGAGTTGGAAGTCATAGTGCATGCCTTGAGGAAACGGAGGCACTACCTATTATTGGATAAATCCGTAAGTGCGGACACAAATCGATCTCCCTAGATCCACTTGGATCTAGAACAAAGCAAGACAGAACATGACTCTTTCCCTAGATTCTAACCATTGAATTTAATAGGGATCTAGAACAAAGCAAGACAGAACATGACTCTTTCCCTAGATTCTAACCATTGAATTTAATAGGAGACAAGAATAAAGAACATACCTTATTATCACTTCTTATGGTCTTAGTTGCTCCTTCTTCACTCCAGTGCTCTCATGCAGTCAAGACAAAGACAACACAAACCAACAAAAGTGAAGAAAGCACAATCTATTAAACAGTCAATCTATGTATATGATCAAGGAATTATATAATAAAGTGGAATTGGCTTTATGGAAAAGGGACATGCTATTGTATTATATTAATGGAAAGTAAATATTGCAGCCTGAGCTTTGATGTCGCAAACTTCCTTTCGATGGCCCTTGTCTCTAACACACACACTTTCTCACTTGCATGAAGAAGATCAACCACCTTTGATAAACTTGTTGGAGTCTCCTAGCTGCTGTAGCTTCAGTCCTTCACACAATTCTTTCACCAATTCTCCAATGAATCTTTCTTAACCTTCTTGCTTAAAATTTTCCATGAGAATTCCCTCAATATATAGGAGAGAATGAATTAGTTACTTGGATAAGAATGATCCCAAAATATCAGGGAATCCAGTACTAGAATAACCATTCGAATGCCATCTCATCCTTCTAGAAGATTCCCTTCTAGAAGCATTGAGAATTCATCTTTTTCCATTCTTTAGAAAGAGTTCGCACCCTAGCAGTTCAACACAATGCGAACTTCTCGCACCCTAGCTTAAGGTAGCTTGTGAGAATCATGCATTCTCGCAGTCAAATATACTAGCAGCCTACGAACAGTCTTCAAAAATGATATTTCTGGAAAGAGAAGAAAGTAACTTTTCTCAGGAGAAAGTTCTTATGAAGAGCCTGAGTACACCATCATCAATACATCATCCCAATGACCAAAATCATGGGTAACAGAATGCCCCCCAAAGTATGAGGTTAGAACCAGTGATAGCCGAAAGACTTTGTAAGCTGCATGTGTGTGTCGGGAACCAGGAGCACACCTAATCGGAAACCTGCGAACAACCAAGCATCTGCAAAATATCATATATACCAATTCTAAGGTAGGAATTCCCATACTCAGATCACAGACCGATGACATTATAGACATGGGTCATGACCACCAATCATACACTGTGGATCCATGCCGTCAAAATATAGCATAGCCACCAGAATACACTGTGGATCTATGCGAGAAATTTCAAATCAAGACGACATAGCCACGAGACATACACAATGGATCTATGTGTCGCAAATTATACATACTCCATCGCAACCTGGATCACAAAGATGATATCCAGGGTCTTCAATCTCGTTGCCCAAAGTACGAATCTAACCATGTGATTACATGTGTTGAAGTCGAACATGGTAGAAACCACTTGATTACCGATCATTGATGAAACCGTTAACATGTGCGAGGGAAATCACCATTGATGTCAATGACTCCCAAGGTACCTTAGTACAATCCATCGAGTGTGAATAAATGAGTTGAAGTTGAACATCCGATGGAATCTTTCGATCAGGGGTCAATGATGTAAACCCACTGTCAAAAGCGAGGAAACCTGCCATTGAGGCATGCAAGATCCAAGGTACCAAATAATTTCTAAGTCTTGATTCTGGATAATGAGCTGAAGTCGACGGAAAAAAACTCGTCACAGGAGGGCCTTGATGTATCCTCCATCAATGACATGAAATGAGTAACAGATTTTGCAAATTGGACCGGACACAGGGAAGGCCGACACGAAAAGAATGGACAATTGCAGATGGTCGACTCCATATAGGTTTCAGATGGACTTCTCTTGAACATATGAACGACACAACCAATGATTTGGCAGCATTGACTCAAAGACAACACAGGGAATTACCTTGTAGCAAATCGAATGAGAGACAAATGGATTTCCCAAACCGGCTTTAAATGATGAATAGGGGGTGTCATGTTCAAGAGCGACACTTACTGCCAATTAATACGAAGATGAAAACATATCCCTTTCCCAATTTTTCCCCCACCATTTCTAGCGAGTACCTCTTTATTTTTACCTCTTTATTTTTACGCAAGCTTGAGGAGGATAACATATGCTTGTTGATGTAAGCTCATCCTTCGGATGAGTCCCTTGGAGTATGTTTAACGAAACCTAAGAAGGAGTGGTTCGGTCCCGTCATGGGTCTGGCAATGTTTGTTTAACGAGTCCAGAGCTAGAAAACTCGAAGGTTTTTCAAGATTATAGAGTTTGGAAAAACACTTAAAAGAGAACTCTCTCAGTTCCTTTTTCGTAAAATAGTCTAGATGAGACCGAAAAAGAGATAAATTATCGCTCACCAGATGCTTTCTTCAAATACTTTATCGAGCGTGAAAACAACAAGGATGCTCGATGATCTTTTCATGTTTAGAGAGTCCGAAAAGAGATTAAAGAGGACTCCAGGGGGGTTCCTTTTCCGTATAACCTTGTTGAGCCCGAAAAAGTGATAAAAGTATGCTCAGTCGCGTTCTCATGTATTTTTGAGTGCAAGAACGGACAAAGACCACGCTCGATATGCCCCCATCTTGAAAAATGGTGGCTTAGCTCCAGAATGATCATCAAAGGCTGGAGACATGCCCTCCAATCTTCGATTCATTCACCAGCTCTGAGGTCGTCACCAATTTCTCTAGGAGATGAGAAAAAGGGGAAGGGTGGATGAAGAGAAGGTTCAAGAGAGGTGATTGTTTCATTTTTTAATGAGCTTGACATAGGAAAAGAACTATGCTCGTAACCTCTATTTCATTTTTTAACGAGGTTTCCACAGAGATGAAAAAACTGTCCTCGTAACTTTTCTTGATCATGGATTCCAAGAGGACAATGCTCCGGAATGACACCATGTTAAGGGACAAAACTCAGTCATGGCTTCCAAAAGGTTTTCACTAGAAGGAATAAATGCACTCTGGAAGGACACCATGTCGAGGGTCGCGATAGGAGTAAAGAGATCAGGCTCTAACAACCCTATCGAAGAGATCACCGTGTCAACTACTGGATCTAATTCATCAGAAGTTGAAGTCATGGGAGACAACGCCACATAATTGACCTGTGGTGGGGGTGATACTGTCTGCATATAAGAACCATTCAGGGAGGCAATCCAGGTGGAGTCAATGAATGAAAGTTGATCAATAGTCACAACTCGTCCATCGTGGGGGAAAGATATCACACGAAAAAGAGTAGACACAATAGCTTTCATGGCATAGACATAATCTCTCCCAAGGAGTAAATAAAAATCCAAGGGGTATTGGACTACCATGACATCGATAAAGACATTTTTCCCTCCCAAAGTTATAGGAAACTGAGGAAGGGTCCCTAAAGGTTGACTAGTTCTTTTGTTAAAAGCTAACAGATTCTGCGTAACCGGCGCAAGTGGAGGACAACCCAAGGCTTGCCAAGCAATAGAAGACAAAATACTAACGGATGCACCTTCATCTATCAACGTTTGAGGAACGTCCCGACCAGAAACCTGTACTATAATCTGGAAAGGAATGTGAGAGGGAAGACGAGGTCCAGTTAGCACACCCCAATCAAAACAGATGGCCTCATTACTTGGAGGGGGTCCTACCGGAGAAGGAGGAATACCCCTCGGCACAGGAGATTCGGTATCAATGAGAGAAAATGGGCAGTATCGGGTTTACTCTTGAGTGGGAGAGTAGGATCGACCGATGATGAGTTCAAATCGACCACTTGGGTTTCATTCTCCTAGGGGAGAATGGGATCGACAAGTGGAAACTAATCGACCGCTTGAGTTTCATTCTCTAACGGGAGAGTGGGGTTGACCAAGGATGGTATCGGATCAACCACTTTGTCAACTGGTTCAACTAAGGACGTGACCAAATTGATGACATGATCAACCGGATTGACCGGTGAAGGGACCAGAGTGATCATTCCATCAACTATTGGAGGGTTGAGAGAAATCTTACGGTATGCAGCTGGAAGTTGAGGCTGTGAAACAGTCATGTCTTCTAGTAATTTCGAGGCTTCGTCTAGACAAGGGAAAAGGTGAGTGAGATGACTCCCTTTTCATAACAAGCACGGGAACTTGACTCTACTTTTCTTCTTCCCAACCGTATCATGACTAGTTGACTGGAGGTCATCAGTATGTTGTTCAAAGGCTGATGACATGGGTTGGTGAGGATGTGTAGGCCATACTTCTATAAACTTGGGTAGACCAGGGAAATCCTTAAGAAGATGGATACCCTTACAAAGCCTGCAAGGGTACTTGAGCTTACGAGTTGTTTGGGTGATCTTGACATCATCAACACTCCCAGCATGAGTAACAGTAACTGGTTGTTTCCCAACATGTTTGACAGTAGTTGGAGGTTTGGATCCTTGCTTAATTTTCTTCTTCTTATTCTTCCCCTTCTTCTTCTTCTTATTCACCAAGTTACTAACTTCAGAACTTTCACTCGACGAAGAAGATGAAACGGAAGGCGACCTTGCAAGAGAAGAAGGTGAAGAAGACCTTACTGGTGAAGAAGGTGAAGGATCAACATGAGGTTGATGCTCTTGGGGGAAAGTGCTTGTGATTGAAGCACTAACTGCATTCGGGATTACCTTAGTGGAAAACAACCATACTGGTAATCCAATAGTTAGACCTGGAAGGCTCAAAGTAGCGATGTGAGGAGGACCAATGTTTACATAAGAAGGAAAAACAAAATATTCCCCTGAAGCAGGGGTTCCTTCATTGGTCATTCCAGGAACTGACGCCATTAAATAAATCCAACCTAGAGTCTGCTAGGGAAAAAAAACAGCACACGCTAAAAATCTAGGAAGCAAGCAAACAAACAAAACCTTCTTACAATGAGCACACTAGTTGGTGGTAAAATCCAATGTCGCGGGAACAATGTAAGAAGGGGCTGTAAGAAGGGGTTGAGATAGAGAGGGTGGAAAAGTTACGTTGACAACCTGCTTAATAGACTTACACCTTCGTGCAAGCTCCCACACATAATCGTGGGTATACCCTCCAAGGAGCCCGAGTGAGTTTGGCCAACGTTGATTCCAGGTACCGTGAAGACTTACCCCTCCATAGTCACCTCGTGTAGAGAACCTATAGAGATAGGCCACTAAGGTTACCACCAACAACAATAAATCCTGGGGGGACGGTCGACAGTCCGATCCACACGCAAGGGCAGGGTATCTAGCCCGAAATCAACTCAAAAGGCTTCTACTCATCATTGTGGGTATACCTCCAAGTGATCCTCGTAATACATGCAATCTCTACACCATGACCAACAAAGCAGGGTGAGTAACTCTGCTAGTCTCAATGTGACCTCGTGATTGACCCTTGTGTTAGAAGGGCTTCCCAGGACAAAATGTAATAAGTGGATTTAAACGCTCCCTAACTCAAGATTCTATGTTTGTTTGTAACTTTGGAAAGTTATCTTTCACACCTATTCCAAAGCCCTACAACTAATCTAATGTAGGTTTTCTATCAGAAAATATAAAAATGTCTAATCAATTTTTATAAGCGCTTTATTTTATGGTTGTTGTTACTCAAAAGGAAGATGTCGTGGACAATATGGTGTTTTGACCAACTGGAAAATTATGCAAAGATATGAAGATGCAATCTTTTCATTTCAATGAAAGCTATGCTACGAGAAGGAGAA
>CBVK0100097600.1:0-31822 GCA_900067695.1 Picea abies
CTTCTGAGAGGCACTTAATATATTTTTCTTACTTACAAAAAAAAAAAAATGGGAGAAAGATCTAGAAGATCCAAAGGAAGGATAAATAGAAGAGAAACCCTTCATTATAATTTCATATCTTATTGAGTGCTCATTGTAGCTAGCATTTTTGTTTGGGTTTTCACGGGAAAAACCCTTCCATTGCAAGTTTAGTCTCGGTGGTGCAATGTCAACCCTAGCTAGATTAAGGGGGATTCATCTAGAATCTTCACTTGAGTTCATTGTGGTGTTTGGTTCTATTACGGAGAGAGATTGGAGACTTAACAATTCGCATATGCATTGTGGTCGTATCCAGAAGGGCACCCATGACAGGAGGCATATATGCAGGTCGAGAACAGGTTGTTCTACGAGGCCCCGTCAGCACAAGATTTCAGGAACGATGTCGGGCATCAATGATCGGGGTAAGAAGGAGGATTTTGAGATTGTATAGGCAGAGAAGGATCCCTCATAGGTTGATGAAATTTGTCATCATCGCCATCAGGTTCTTGTTCTGTCTTTGTTAGTTTCTAAAGTTGTAGTGCAACTAATAGCTTGTGTGTAGGAGGATTTGGAAATTGTTGTTACAACTAGTGGAGTTCTTGTATTCTGTGGTTTTGATTTGTCCATCCATAATAAAGATGTCATGGTTCACTAAACTCTATTTTATGTGTAATGGTTATATGAGACATGCTTATTTTGATAAACACCTGCAAATTGTTTGATTAAATCACTCAAAGTAGAATAATAACTTGGTCAACAAACATATAGTCCCCATCTACCCTGGTTGGGGACATTACAGTGGTATTAGAGCTGGTGATTCTTCCATCCTATGATTCCTATAAGAAAAGGGCATGAGGGACAGAAGAGAATTCTCATTTTCTTAGTGATTCATTAAAAAAATATGAATTACTCGCTTTTTGTTTTAGAAGAGAAATATCTTTAGAAAAAATATGTCTTCAAGTAGCAGCCTTGCACAGCCACAGATCTCAATTTTGACAAGGAAGAATTCTAAATTTTGGGCAGTAAAAATGAGGACATTATTACATTCTAAGGATGTCTAGGATTTTGTAGTTCATGGGTATGCAAAACTAAATGAACTAAGCAAGCCTTGACAAATGCTCAAAAGGATCATCTCAAAGATAGCAGGAAGAAGGATGTAAAAACACTCTATCTCATCCAAAATGTTTTGGATGACAATATATTTCCTAATATCTCAACAACAAAATTAACAAAAATAGCTTAGGACATCCTAAAGACCAACTATCAGGGATTTACCAAGGTAAAGACGATCAAGTTGCAAACATTAAGAATGAATTTTGAGAATTTGAATATGCAAACTTTAGAGTCAATAGACCAATTCATGACCAAAGTCATGAGTATTGCAAACCAACTAATAATGAATTGTGAATAACTTCTATATCAGAACATGGTATAGAAGTTTCTTAGAACCTTTCCTAAGAAGTTTGATGCAGTGGTTGTAGCCATTGAAGACTCTGAGGACTTGGCATGACTATCAGTAGATGGTTTGTTTGGATCTTTTTTATCCTATGAATCCAGAATAAATAAGAATGATGATTCTTTGCAAAATGTGATCATATCTTAGGTCTTTATCTCAAAAGGTAGAGGAGGATCAAGGACAGGAGGCAAGGGTAGAAGAAACAAAAGAAGTGACTAGAGAGAATCGAGTTTAGAACAAGAAAGGATATGACATCAAAATCGTCATAGCTCAAGGGGGAGAAGTAGAAAAAACTCATAGCTAAATCAGAGGTATGACAAATCCAATCTTAAGTGATTTTACCATAATAAGTTAGGTCATTAGGAACATGGATGTAGGAATAACAAGTTTCACCTTAAAAAATAGGATGCAAACTATTCTAACACCTCTTAGAACTATGAAGACTCTTTATTTCTGACTTCTAATGCTACCCAAGAAACTTCTAATGATATTTGTCTTATAGATAGTGAGTGTAGCAATCATATGGTAGGAAACATAAGACGAATTTCACATTTGGATTATTTAGTAAGGACTAAAGTTAAATTAGGGTGAGAAAATATTCTAAATGTTATGGGAAAAGGAATGGTCAACATCTTGACCAAACAAGGCCAAAAAAGGCACATACTAGAATCTGTGTACTATGCCCAAGGTTTGAACCATAACTTCATTATTGTTGGCCAACTTAGTCAAAAGGCGTATAATGTATTTTTTTAGGGAAATTATTGTTTTATATATGAAAAACCTCACCATAAGATAGTGATTTCTAGGTTGAAGATGAAAAATAATAGAATGTATCCTCTTTCCATGAATTATGATAGACATATTGTCTCATTTGCCGAAAACGAAACATGTTTGGATGATTTTTGGTTTTGGCATTTTAAATTTGATCATATGCATTTTGGTGGCATAAAATTATTGTAGCAGAAAAAGATGGTTAAATATTTTCATCCCATTCAAGAGCCAGCTAGTTCATGTGAAAGTTTCATTCTGGAAAAGCAATAGAAGGATAGTTTCCCTAAAGGAGTGTCTTATAGAGCAAAGATATTATTAGAGCTTTGGTTCATACAGATCTATGTGGCCCAATGTAGACCCGGTCACTTGGAGGAACTTACTACTTTCTAACCTTCATAGATGATTACAGCAAAAAGGCTTGGGTGTACTTTATTGCAAAGTAATTTGAAACTTTTGGCAAGTTTAGGGAATTCAAGGAATTGGTGGAGAAGCAAAGTGGCCAACAAATTAAAATGTTAAGATTAGACAAAGGGGGTGAATATGATTCAAATGGTTTTCTGATTTCTACAAGTGGCATGGGATCAAGAGACATTTTAAAACAAGGTATACACCTTAACAAAATGTTTTAGTAGTAAGGAAACATAGAACCATTATAAATAGGCTAGAAGCATAATGAAAGCAAAACTTGTGTCAAATGATTTTTGGAGAGAAGCAATAGCTTTCTCTATTTATGTTTTGAACACATCTCCCACTAAAAGTGTAAAGAAAAAATTCGTACATGAAGCATGGAAAAGTATGAGTTGTAGTGTAGCACACTTTAGAGTATTTGGTTGTGTGACATATGCTCATGTGCCTAAAGAGTTGAAAAGAAAGATATATGATAGAAGTGAAAAGTGCATCTTTCATGGGTACAATGATCAATCGAAGGAATATAAATTGTATAATCCAATGACAAAGAATGTGATAATTAGTAGGGATTATCAATTCAAATAAGATGAAGCATGTGATGGAAGCATAGCCAAAACTATATTTATTGGAGCAGCAATACATCAAGCAGAAGATGAAGCAAATGAGAATATTGCATAAGGCGGACAACAAGGTTCTCAAACCCAATCATCAATCAGAAATATTCCAAAAAGAACTCCAAGAAATTTTGATCAAGGTGAGTCATATAGACCAACAACCCAGTCTATTCCTACTTTTCAATTAAGTAGTGAATCTGACCCTACAATTGTTTCCCTAAGATCTAGAAAGACTAGAAATTTAAGAGAAATATATGAAGATGCAGATGTGCATTCAATTTTTGCATTGTTTACTTGTCAACCCACATATTTGAAGAAGAAAATTGGGTCAAAGCAATGGATGAAGAAATGGATTTCATAGATAAGAATGATACATGTATTCTAGTAGAATTACGAGAAGGTAAAGATTGTATTGGTGTAAAATTGGCTTATAAAACCAAGTTTAATTAGAAATTAGAAATTAAAAAGTAAAAGGCTAGATTGGTAGAAAGAAGTTGTCCACAACATTCTAGAGTTGATTATGGTGAGAACTTTTCACCAACTGCATAGTTAGATACAGTTAAAGTTTCCTTAGTCATAGCATCATAAAATAGGTAGAAAGTTTATCAAATGGATGTAAAGTCAAAAATCTTAAATGGTATTTTAGAAGAAGAAATATTTGTAGAGAGCCCACTAGGATATGTCATAAATGGAAATGAAGATAAAGTGTACATATTGAATAAATCTATATATGGCACCAATCAAGCTCTTAGAGCTTGGTATAGCAATATTGATTCATGTATGATTAGTAATGGATTCAACAAAAGTAGCATGGAACCCACATTGTATACAAAGGTGAATAATCAAGGTCAAACCTTGATTGTTTGTTTATATGTTGATGATATGATCTTCACAAGAACTCTATTAGTAAAAAAAATCAAATCAGCCATGAAACAAGATTTTGAAATGATTGGTTTGGGGTTAATGAGGTATTTCCTTGGTATTGAATTCATCCAATCACATTTAGGATATTTTATGTTTCAATAAAATTATGTCATGGATGTACTTAAAATATTCAGGATGATGAATTGCAAACTAGAACCAACTCCAATTGAAATAGCTACAAAGCTCAGTAAAGAGGATAAGGGATCCATTGTATATCCAACTCTATTCAAGAGATTTGTTGGTAGCCTCATATATCTCACTACTACTATGTGAGACATTATGTATGATATCACTTTGATTTCTAAGTTTATGGAGTCCCAAAAAGACTCACATTGGCAAGTTGGTAAAAGAATTATGAGATATATTGCTAGAACAACAGGATATCATATATTATATTCCAACACTAATAATGATTTCTTGGTTGGATATATTGATAGTGATTTTGCAAGTAGTATGGATAAAAGGATGAGTACTTCAAGATATGTCTCCCATATTGGTTAAAGTGTGATCTCATGGGCATCCAAGAAGCAACCCATTGTGACATTCTCGTCAATCAATGTTGAGTATGTAGCAACAACAACAACAACTTGTCAAGTGGTTTAATTGCATGGACTATTGGGTGATCTTCAACAAGGACAAGAAAGACCAACTCCAACATTTTGTGAAAACAACTTAGTAATAGATCTATCAAATAATTGGCTTTCACCAAAAAAGCAAGCTAAAGAACTTGAGAGGGCACATGCCTATGAGGTTCCCTTCCAATGGATTAATTCTGTATTGAACCTTTATAGCCATGAGTAATCTAGTTTTCTATTTTTATATTAAACCACTTCGATCTGTCCATCAGTCCACTTTTTTATCCATACATGTTAGTTAAATGATCAGAACAAGCATCGATACATTTATCAATCATGTGCTTGAAATTTGCACCCAATTATCTCATGACAATGCCTTGTGCTCAAATGGAGCAATTGCATATCATAGTTTCATGCAATATGAAAATGGAGGCGTAATATTTTTCAATCCTTTGAATTCAAAATGGTAACCTCCAACTTATTAGTTTCTTCTTCACCTGTGTTAACACCAGAATTTGCAACCTATTTCATAGGAATCAAGCATGATTGAGGTTTACCCTCAGGAGAATTATGGTATAAATCATGTGGCATTAT
Source organism: Picea abies (assembly GCA_900067695.1). Classification (NCBI taxonomy): domain Eukaryota; kingdom Viridiplantae; phylum Streptophyta; class Pinopsida; order Pinales; family Pinaceae; genus Picea; species Picea abies. The sequence goes on from CBVK0100097600.1 coordinate 5,361, forward strand.
GCCCATGATTTTCACGGGAAAAATGAAATGTTTGGGGTCTGAAAAGCTCTAGCATCCTCCATTTCCTTCCACGTGACTGTCACTCACTCATCGTGCCATGCAAGTTGGAACCAAGCATTTCTCTCCACGTCACCCCTGTGCATACGTTATCATCCCGCCACCTGTTGCACCTATATTGGTCACAGAAGAAGATATGTATAGCCTCGAGGCGTCAAAATTGACTCGCATAAGTCATTGGCACCGTCTAAGAACAATTATGGGTTTCAGGCCTTGTCCTAATCCCGATGAAGGCAGTTACTAAGAATGAGAACGGTGGTTGAGACCTCGTCTCAGCACATAAATGGAAAGCCGGAAAGGATTGGCAGATTTGGGTTCACGTCTAACAAAGAGATGCATGCGTAGTCTGACAAAGAAGGACCAGACGGAAAACTTTGAATGTAGCAATCTGATCACACTCCTGATGGTTGTAGAAGTTCTGCTTATATATAGGAAGTTTTCATATTTTGAAAAGGTTGATGGTTGATCTAGGCTCCCTGCTATTGTAATATTTTGATTGAGAACAACTGGTTCTCTGGTTATGTATTTGTTTTTGAGACATCTTCATTAATATAAGTCAGCTTTCTTACTCCATCTTATTTGTCTCTGATACTGAGAGAGTTCATGTTTGATTGATTCACATGGATTGTTGTAACTCTATTATAATAAATGTTTGATTATAGTATTGTTATGATTTCTTTCAACTTCCTTGAAATTTGAATCCAAGAGGACCTTGTGTTTAAGTTTTTCCTCCTTAAGCTGCTGAAAATTTTGATGTTCATAGCGAACCTCTACACATTTCTCACTAAATCTTCCTCCTACTCACCCTTACTCCAACTTACCGACTGAATTTGATTCAAGACCTCAATGGCTGGTGCATGCCAGCCCAAATTTTCTGAGTTGGAACATTATTATCTCAAGTCTTATCCATTTGACCCCCTTAAAACTCATTTACATTTACTGTATAAACTGATGGGTACTAGGATTATCCTCGTTACAGTTTGAGGGTGATTCCTAGTGCTAACATAAATGACATCATTGTTGGGGACGGATTTGAGCAGATTGAAGAGCTCCCTAGGAAGAACGACATAGATCCAACTCTTGATGCTAGTCAAGAGAGGGATACAGAAATTGACTGTAATCATCTACCTGGCGACTCCACATCAGAGACTCCACTAGGGAGGATCCTATTGATAGAAAGATGAAGGGAATGACTAGGTATCATCTTATGAGCTTTCTTCATGAACTTTTGGTGTTCTTTATCAGCTCATTTTTACTTTTCCCTTTACATATAAAGAGGATCATATTTTTCTTTGTTTATTCGGTTGATCACCAGCCTTCCTTTATATATCCATCCTTGGAAGAAGCAGACCTGTTTTCTACCTGTGTTGTAGATGTTGATATTATATCCTCAGCTCAGCCTACTCATAAAGATGAGATTAATATTGAAACCCCTCCTGAATGCAATCACCCTTGCAACCTTGGGGAGGCTGAAACTGATCCACAACCTCCTCAAATCTCATCACATCTTGTTGTTACTGTTGAACCTTGCCATCAGTGTGTTAAGCCTCATATTCAGCCCACTAGTTTTCAAACTAGAATCAGAGACAAATTGTTTAAACCCTTAAAGCTTCCATATCATCTTCATCCTTATCCTCTTGATTTCTTTAAGTACTTTCCTCATTTTTTTAGAGAGGATCATGTTACAGCTGAGAGGCATGTGGAGGATTTCAAGAATTTTATTGATCAGTTTGAGATAGTTCATGAGGATGTTACCATGAGGTTGTTTTCCAAATCCTTTTTAGGAGATGTTGTCGTATGGTTTAATGGTTTGGGAGCTGACTCCATTGGTTCTTGGGTTGATCTATACAATGATTTTTTAAAGTGGTGGGATGAGAACAAGTCCCTTGATCAGTACTAGGCTGATTTTAATGCCTTGAAGAGAGGGGAAGAGGAAGCCTTGGATGTCTTCAATAGGACGTTTTACAGTGTTTATCATAGTGTGCCTGTAGAGATCAGACCCACAGAGACTACTGCCATGGTGTACTATGTCATGGCTTAGCATTCAAAGCTTTTCCTTCTCCTGAGAGAAAGGAAATCTGCATCTTTATCAAAGTTATTCATGGATGATGAGGAAGTAGAGGAGAACCTTCGAACTTGTGGCAGGATTCAAAGTCAATATCATCTCAACTCTGAACGTAAGGCAGTTTTTACCTGTTGTCCCTATGAAGAAAATACTGTTGATAATTTTTTCTTCGACGCAGGTATCCATGAGAAACCCTGTCTTGATGAAAATCATGTGTATGAACAACTAGAAGCAACAATTACTATTGTTCCTGAAATGGATATTTTTAACAGTTATATTCTTAATGAAATTATTGTTTTAAAGGTTGATCATAGACATGAAAGGAAACCCATTTTTTATGGATATTCTAGTGATGATGAGCATCAAGCTTATCTTATATTTGATCACTATGAAGACAGTAAGGATGATGTAGAAGTTGGCCTTGTCACAGAAGACACAACCTGAGAGTTTGACCAGGAGAAACCCTTAGTTGAGGCACGTGAAGAGATCATTTATACACATCCAGAAATAAATCAACATTCATCAGTGGATCAATAGCCTCCTGCGTCCATCTTTCTTCCACTTGTACCTACAGTTCATAGCAAGCAACTTTTTGACCCACAGATGCATGTGGCTATCATTTAATCAAGTATGCCTGTAGAGGACATCAAGCTAGTTGTCAGCATCTTTGAAACAGTGAAGGTAACCTTTCATAAGTTAATCATGTGTTTCCTTCAATTTCATGACCCTGTCGATGAGTACATAAAGTTACACTTTTCAAATGCTTTGGATCATGCAGGCTTGATCTTTTTATCAGCATTTGAAGGTAATATGGGTGATCATAAGAATGAAATTAGTCAGTTGTCACACTTTCCTTGTATTTTATGGATCATTTGCAGTGAAGCGAAGGATTCAGTTATCAAACAGTTTGAATGGCTTTGGTGGAAGTTTGCTTTCACCTAGCATTTTGTAAAAGTCAGTTAACTTAGGTTTTGTACATAAATAATCTCCCTCGGGAGCAGGTGTGTTTTCTTTCATTTTTAGAATAGTTTACTTTTCGGCTTGTTTTTCTTCACTATGATGTTTTAGAGCATGACTCCATAGCCCAACATCTAAGGCACTGGAACTACTTGTTCTTGGAAACTTGCAGGGAGCATGCCATCCCCTATGGAGCCAAATGTTAATACCATAATTTGCAACCTATTTCATAGGAATCCATCATAATTGAGGTTTACCCTCAGGAGAATTATGGTATAAATCATGTGGCATTCTGCCCATGATTTTCACAGGAAAAATGAAATGTTTGGGGTCTGAAAATCTCCAGCATCCTCTACTTCCTTCCACGTGATCGTCGCTCACTCATTGTGCCATGCAAGTTGGCACCAAGCATTTTGTTCCACCTCAACCCTGCGCATACACTATTGGTCCACCACATGTTGTGCCTGTATTGGTCACAAAAGAAGATCTGCATAGCCTCGAGGCGTCAAAATTGAAGCACAGAAGTCACTGGCGTTGTCTAAGAACAATTATAGGTGTCACGCCTCATCCTGATCCCGATGAAGGCAGTTACTAAGAATGATAACGGTGGTTGAGACCTTGTCTCAACACAAATGGAAAGCCAAAAAGGATTGGCATATTTGAGATCACGTCTGACATAGAGTTGCATGCGTAGTCTGACAGAGAAGGTCCAGGTGGAAAACTTTGAATGCAACAATCCGATCACACTCCTGATGGTTGCAGTAGTTCTGCTTATATATAGGTAGTTTTGATATTTTGAAAAGATCGATGGTTGAGCTAGGCTCCCTGCTATTGTAATATTTTGATTGAGAACAACTAGTTCTCTGGTTATGTATTTGTTTTTGAGACATCTTCATTAATCTAAGTCAGCTTTCTTACTCCATCTTATTTGCCTCTGATACTAAGAGAGTTCATGTTTGATTGATTCACATGGATTGTTGTAACTCTATTATGATAAATGTTTGATTATAGTATTGTTATGATTTCTCTTAGCTTCCTTGAAATTTGAATCCAAGAGGACCTTGTGTTTAAGTTTTTCCTCCTTAGGCTGCTGGAAAATCCGATGTTCATAGTGGACCTCTACACCTTTCTCACTAAATCTTCCTCCTACTCAGCCTTACTCCAACTTACTGACTGAAGTTGATTCAAGACCTCAATGCTTGGTGCATGCCAGCCCAGATTTTCTGAGTTGGAACGTTATTATCTCGAATCTTATCCATTTGACCCCCTTAAAACTCATTTACATTTACTGTATAAACTAATGGGTACTGGGCTTATCCTCATTATAGTCTGAGGGTAATTCCTAGTGCTAACAACTTGCATCTATGATTGTACAGAAAGAGTATGAATGTTCATTTGGTGGAACTTGTCCATACAAATAGGACATGGCAACATACTCAGCCAAAATTAGAGGATGAATAATCTATTTTCATGGCGGCGTACTAGGCCAAAATTGGAGGCTTGATAAGCATATTTAGTAGAAGCTAAAGGGAAAGAGGGCCTGAGAATTTTTGGGGAATTCACAACTGTAAGTAATGGATTCATGGCCAATGATGGTGATGAGTACTATAAAACCAAGTGATTGGTTAATCTGGTGTAGATGAGGAGCATTTAAAATTTATAAATCTAGACATCGAATATTGTTTCTAGTGGGTAAGTTGGCTTAAAGTTCTTTAGTGTGCTAAGCAATTAATGAATTTGCTTGTTGGGCATTCTCTTCCAAAGAATAGAAAAGACGTGTGAAGCATGGAAATTTTAGGGTTCTTCTAACCTTACTTAGGCTCAAGTTTAGCCTCAGATGTTATCTTTGTTGGCCCAAAGCATCGTCCTTCTAGCACTAGGGAAATCTATAAGTGGAGTCTCCTAATATCAATTGGGTCACAATCCATACAGAGAAATATCCTAAAGATGGTAATGAAGGCTCATCAAGCCTTTTTCCAATTACAGCTAAAGACAAACTGCAAAAGGAGAATTCACATGATACTCTTGAATATAGGAAGTCTCGTTGGATATGAGTATAGATTATGTTATATATGGAAAAAGCATGGTATCTAGGTATGTCCTCCAATGTATATTGTGAATAAACATCCTAGTCATTACACCTATCATTGTGAGAAAAAATACTTATAGTTTGAAGGGCTACTCCTATAACTCATACAGTCTTCTTTTTGTGTGAAGTCCCAACCTCTATGCAATCACATCCTTATATCCTTAATATTACCATCTGGAGTTTATGATGCCTTCCATGTGCTTTCTCTTCGAGCACTCTAACTCTATCCAACAAGCACTCTAAATCTCCTGAGTTGTCAATCAAGTCATCAAATCATAGGCAAGCATTTGAACCCTCTCCTTTTCCTTGTTGATTGGAAAGAATTAGTGTGTATGCACAACAACAAAGGTGTTATCTCAGTGTTGGTGGTAGGCAGATTGAGTGAGATATTTGAAGCTACTAGAAACTTGCCTTTTCTAGGTTTATAAACAGATATCCATATAGATAAATCCCCTACCTCCCCAAATGCATGACCATATATTACACTTAAGATAAGGGTGCAAGTAGTGTAACACCAATTTCTTGAACCCTAGACTATATTTTACCACTATATCCCTTGAGTATATGCAATATCCCACAAAACATATATCTCAATAATTCATAAGTCAAACTAGGGTCAATGTTTAATTGGGGATTTGAATTCAAGTGGGGAGAGTGCACTTGTTTACATATTTTTGGGTTCATTTGTGATTTTGATTCTTATAAGATATGTAAGAGATGTATTTGTACTAGGGGTAGAAATAAAAAAAGAGTATTAAGAATGCCACTAGAAAAATGATACCTAAGATATCTAGTAAAAATATGGGTTTTTTTAATTGTAAAGATGTATTAGGAGGGAGTTCAACAAAAGGATTTTGGAAAGTATTTTTCAATATTTAATGAAATTATGATTATTTTTTAATATCCCATGAAGAAACATGTTATGTCATATGTCACCCTTAATTCTTTAAATTTTTAGTAAACTTGGTATATTATTTAATTATTTGTAAATTCCTAATAAATCTTACACATAAATTACTTTTGTAGTCTCAATTGATATATCACAACAAGCTTCTACTTAGTTCAATTATTGTTCATGACACTATACCTTTTGTTACACTCTTCCATTGTGACCTCCCTCATTTCCTTAATTTAGCATGACCAAGCCATACAGTTACAAATATTCACATAGAATATGGCATGCATGTAAGAAATTAATACTACCTTAACCCAGTTCATTAGTGGTAGGGTCATATGTGTTCTAGTTAGTAATCTATCAAACTTTAAGGTATGGTGCCCAAGGTGTTTTTTAGTAGCCTCAAGAGGTGAAAATGCCCTAAATGTTGTGGCATGCTTTTCCAGGGTAGAAGTTTAATAGGATCAATACTTGGATTGTTTAGTCTCATGCTTAAGGTTTGGACATTAAATCATCATGTTGATTAAATCATGTTGATAATGGAAGATGCAATTTTTTTTAATAACTCCTCAAATGGGGTGTCTTCCACTTGAGATACATGATTTGGGACTAACATTATCTTTAACTTTGAAGATAATTTAGAGTAATCACCACATTCAATAGCCTTGCCATAGTATTAGAATTATTTAAGCTCTATTCCATATCACTCTAAAAAATAATGAAACATTCTAGAAAAAACATCATATTAGGTGCATTATCCGGTGAAAGTGATACCAAGTTTAGAAGGGTTTGAGGTTTGTAGTAATTTGAGGTAGTGTGCATTATCTAGTGAAAGTGATACCAAGTTTATAAGGGTTTGAGATTTCTAGTAGTCTATGAAATCAAGTTTACATACCAAGTTTACAAGGGTTTGAGATTTCTAGTAGTCTATGAAATCAAGTTTACATACCAAGTTTACAAGGGTTTGAGTTTTTTTAGTAATTTATGAGGTGGTGTGGAAGTTACTATATGAAAAATATATAATTTTATAATTTAAAATGTATTTGAACATATGAATTTTTTTTTAATTAATTATATAAATTTTTTTTAATTTTAATCATAAAATCATAAAAATATGAAAAATAATCATTTTGATTATATAATATTATTATATGATCATTTTGATTATATAATTTTTAAAAATTAATTATATAATTTTTTAAATTTTGATTATAATCATAACATCATTTTATAGAATTTTTAAACTACGCCTTGTATAAAGGAGAAAGAAGGGAAGATTAAACAAACATAATCGTCCGGCGTTTACGTTGATTATTAAATTATTAAACCGAGGTCCACAGTTCTAATACAAAATCAATAAGACGCCCTATTAACATCATGGGATATTGAAACGCGAACGCTTAAGCCGTTCAGGATAACCGAATAGGAGAGAAGAGGGATCTTAAAAAAATCAAATCTTAAATATATATACTATAATCTATTTAAAATAAATAATAACATAAATTTATTAAAATAGATAATAAATGGATAGGTTCTTTAATCTATTTGGTTAAGAGTAAAAATGTTTTACTTAGATTTTATGGAAAGAATTTTTTTTTTTAAAGAAATATCATAGAAAAATAAAAACCATCTATAATTATAATTAACCACATAATTAACAATGTATAATTTTTAATCAATGACTTCAACAAAGTCTTCTAATCATTATTTAAAATTTAATTTAATTTAATTTTAGAAATATAATTATTCTTACATATAATAAGTTTGAAAATAATAAGGTAAGTTTATTTTACAATCGATAAGTGAGACAATTTAATTATAAAATAATAACAATTTATTTTTTATATTGTTCTTTATAATATTGTTTTGTATTTATATACTTTGAGTAAATCTAATGATTAAAAACATGTATTTCCTTAAAATTATATTATTATTATTATATTTTTATTTTTTAATTTCATTTTATGTTTGGTTATGAAAAAAATCATTTACAAAATTTACTTATATTTTATAAGTACAATAAGTCCAAATCTAATTAAACTTATTAAAAATATAAAATGTATATACAATACGTTTAAACCCAATTAAAATTAGTTAAAAATATGAAATATATAACCTGAGTTATCATTTTCTCATTAATATTTTTTTAATGTAATTATATTTTTAAATACCAAAATTATATTTTTTTTTTAAATTATAATATTTTTAAGATTTGTTGTTTCTAATAATTAAGATAATTTGAAAAATAAATATTATTTTTTTATTTTCACAATATATAATATATATTAAAAACATCATTAGATAAATTATATATTAGTTTAATTCTAAAATAATATAATTTATATACATTTTATAACATTTGAAAGTTATTATTAAAAAGAAATCCACTAAATCTTACCTAGTATGTCTTCTGTGAGTATTAGATGATAGGAATGGATAATATATATTTAAATTTTGATATATGGGTTATATACATAAATGGACTTGTATGTAATTAGCAACTTAAATCATTTTCTATAACTTTTTTTTGAAATTAGATTTAATTTAACTGATAGAATTTTAAGTAATAAGTTCAAAAAAAAAATTAGTTAAAGTGAATATATTTATAAATATCATAAATTATATTATTAGAATTGTTTTTTATTAATTATTTGTATTTTTTTCTAAATTATATAATTTATTATAATCATAACTTATGGTTTAATATAATGACTTGTGATCTAATCTTATAAATTTATTTGAAACTAGTAAAAACTAATATCCAAATTAAATAAAAAAAATTAAAAATCTAGGAAATAATGATTTTAATATTATAAATTTATTTTAAAATATTCAAAAAAACAATATTTAAATGTCACTAGAAATAATGACTTCTAAAATTTTTGGTATTTATAAAATCTAATGAGTTTTTATTACAATGCAAATTAACCATTTATAAAATTTAATTGAATTATAAAAATGTTATAATAAATGTATTTTTTTATTTATAATGTTTTAGGTTTTGTTTATAAATGTAAAAATAGTGAATTATTTTGATTAAATCTCAAATTAAATTTATAAAATATTTATGAATTTTATTTGAATTTTATAAAACTACTATATATAATACTGGCAACATCTAATTATGATGAGAATTGAATGATTTAGCTTTTGAATTTTGAATTTGTTCATAAATACAGTTAAAGTGTAAGAAAAAAACACATTGCCATATCATAAAACTACATACTTTGAAAATAAAAAATTTGCATTGTGATTATTCTTCAAACATATCAATTTTAAGTTTAGTTTTTAGTATAAAAAAATTTAACACCTTCGAAGCATTCTTTAATCAAGATAATAGATATGAAATTTAAATTAAAACATATATAATCTTCAACTTATTAAAATATACACCAATCATCTTAAACAAAAGCAAAAGCAATTTTTATGTACTTTTATATATATAATGAATGAATAAAGACAATTAATCTCTTAGACTTTAACCTTTGTCACTATCCAATTTATATATTACAAGTGAAAGGAAATATGGTATATCCCTCCATTCAATTATATAATTTCCTCCAAAATTTTAATTATTAATATTTTTTTTATTTTTGGTTAAGGATATGCATTCTCTACAAAATATAAGTATTCCAACTACACAACCTATAAAATATTTAAATATAATAATAATAATTTATTTTTATGCCACACCAAATTGGTGTATGAGACCCTTTTGTTTGTGGGACAAGGGACTCCTCTCCGCTTAGCGATTTGACTGGTAAAGTCTACGGAGATATACATACCCTACTCCCCTCTCGATTTGAACTTGTGACCTCTTATTTATTTATTTACATCAATATCCTATATATTGACACTTTGTAAAGTAAATTACTATTTTCTTTGGAAAAGTAGATTACTATTTAATGCACTTAGAGAAGTGTTCAATATTTTTTTTCCTTTTTTCATGAGATTAAAATTTCAATTTTTTATTGTCTTCCCAGTTATTTTTATTAAATCGTTAAAGCTACTATAGTGATTTATAACTAAAATGTTTCTCCAATTTTTTCACAATATTAAAATATATAAATTTAATTAAAAAAAAATCAAATTAAATCATTACTTTATTCTACTTTTTATTTATAAATTTAATTAAAAAATATTAATATTATTGAAATTATAAATAATTAAATTTTTACTCATTTTTTTATGATGAATAAATCTCAATTTGGTTTTGGTTTTATAATATTGTAATGTTTGAAATTCAAATATTCATTAATTTAACATCTACATCTTATCCAATTCTATTAATATCTACATATTACCTAATAATTATTAACACTTACATCTTACCCAATTCTAATTCAACTTCTAAAAACATAAAGTAGGCACTATAATTTTTAGGTTGCTTTTAAATTATATACTAGTAATACATTATTAAGAATTTAAAATATTTTATAATTACTTATTTTTTTTTAATTATATAGAATTATTACCATAAAACATTTTTTTTTAAATAGGTATAAATAACTTTGATGTTAATTTTACTTTAATATTTAATTATAATTATTTGTATTCTTATTGTTCATTTTATAATAAATGTTTAATATTTGATTATTATTCATCTTATAAATGTCTAGTATCTCATTCTAATAGTTGCTTGTAGGATCATCATACATTTTGTAGAGTAAATTAATAGAATGACATTTTCACCATGTTGAAATTGTTTCAATGTGGTTGGAATTTAGCAAGCAACATATTTGTCATTCTTATTTTGCAATTTAGAAAGTGTTAATAATTCAATGGAGTAGATATTCATATGCACATGGTGCTAGTGGTATTTAATGTATTTTATTTATTTATATAATTATTTTTTTTAAATTGTTATAATTGATTAGGTAAAAAGTGATTAGATTGAAAAGTAATTGGATTGTGGTAAGATAAGTCCACTCTTATTAGTAAGTAGTGTATTTAGTTCACTTTGTTTCTTTTTAAAACTGTCTTTTATATGACCTTTTATATTTATGTTTTAGTGTCATTTTAGTATTATGTGTTATATGTGTTTTTATTAATTTTTGTTGTGAATACAAGAGCAATTTCCGTTGTTAATGGGGAGATGTCCAAATGACACATTTAAATCATGAAGAAACTTCAAAACCTACTAGCAACATAAATTAATAAAAACAAGCATTGAAGAGATGCTCAAATGGCACATTTAAATCATGAAGAAACTCCAAAACCTACTAGCAACATAAATTAATAAAAACAAGCATTGAATGTGTTCCTATTAGGAATGTCATGAACATAAATATACTCATAAATGCATGCTTCTATTATAACAACATTTCTCTAATACCTATGTACAAGCACATTCTCAACAATATAAAGCTAGTCTGACCAATGGTCACAATAATCAAGAATGGGACGAGATGAGACGCGGCAGCTAGATTTCAAATCAACGAATAGTAGCATGGGTGGTCTACTATGTTCACCATCATTGTTTGATTTATATGTGTATAATGTCCCAAATTAGGTCATGTGCACTACTTGTAGATTCTATTTGAAACCTTCAACAATTAGGAAAAATGTTTTAATGATTTATTTTCTTGAACATGTTTCAATTTTAGGAAGAATTTTGTTGTAACGGTTCCTTAAATTATTGGATCTAGATGTGTTGACTAATATAGAAGATTGACACCTATGTGACTATTGAACAATTCTAGATTTTGTTCTAACACTCCCATTTCATATAGAAATGTATTTCTTACAGCACCTAACTTATCTCTACAAATTTCAAATTTTGTCTTTCCAAGAGGCTTTGTCAATATGTTTGTCACATTATCATTTGTATTATAATAGACCAACTCAACTTCCTTTGAGTGTATTTTCTCTCTTACAAAATGATGATGTGTCTCAATAATCTTTGATCTGGCATGATACACTAGATTTCTTTCCAAATTAATGGAACTTTGGTTATCACATTTGTTATCATTGGTACTTTTTGTTCTTCTCCCACATTTTCAAGAATTTTCCTAAACCAAATTTCCTCACAGGTGGCACTGCACAAAGCTTTGTACTCAGCTTTAGTGGATGACAAAGAAATAGTTGGTTGCTTCTTTCTTCTCCATGACATGATCCTAAATCCAATTCCAAATGCATATCATGTGGTTGGATTCCTATCATCACGATCTCCTTCCCAATCTGAATCTAAATAACCTATCCACGTAACATTAAAATCCTCGGTATATTCAATACCAAAATTAACAATTCCTTTCAAATATCAAAAGACTCTCTTTGCTTCTTTCCAATGGTTGTCACGAGGCTTAGCCATGAATTGACTAAGTATACTGACTGAATATGCAATTTATGGCCTAGTTGTAGTAAGATCATTCAGACTTCGGACCACCAATTGTCGAAACAAAGTACCATTCATTTCTTAAGTCTCATCATCACTAGTGAGCTTAATATTATTTTCTAATGGAGTAGACACTTGTTTACATTAACTCATATTAAACCTCTTAATTAACTTCATTGTATACTTGCTTTGTATGATTATTTTATTACCATTTTCTCTCCATACCTCAAGGCCTAAACAATAACACAACTGGCCAAGCTCTTTCATCTCAAATTTCTATGATAGCAAAATTTTGATTTATTCAATCAATTCATTAGAATTTCCTTTTATGATCAAATCATCAACATATACAAAAATCAAAGCAATATGACCATTTCCATCCTTCTTGATATAAATATTTGGATCGCCTTTACTTTTAATAAAACCTTATTGAAAGAAGAAATTATTGATTTTCATATACCATGACCTAGGTGCTTTTTTATGTCCATACAATGCCTTCCTTAACCTACAAAAAAAATGTTCCTAACCCTGGTTTATGAACCCCTCTAGTTGCACGAGATAAAATTCTTCCTTTAATTCTCCATTCAGAAAATATGATTTAACATCCAACTAATGTAGTTTCTGATTATACTTATTGGCCATTGCAATCATTAATCTGATGGTATTCATTTTAGCTACATGTGCAAAAGTGTCTTCATAATTAATTCCTTCTTTCTATGAATAACCCTTTGCAACCAATTTATCTTTATACTTGTCTATACTATAATCAACATTAAATTTAGACTTGAACAACAATTTTGATCGTATAGGGACTTTATTCTTCGAAATTTTTTTGAATTCCCATGTTTCATTTTTCATGATAGAATCATATTCTTCTTTCATGGACTCTATCTATGGTCTTTAGCTTGCTCAAAATTCAAAGGTTCCACTACATTCATAACTTGATTCATTAATGCATAGTCTTTATACCTGACAGGTGTATGAGTTTGTCGTGGTGATCTCCTTAGTTCTACATTTCTTTGTGGAATTCCTTCATCTCTTCTTCTGCTCTGTGGAGTTCCTTCATTCCTTCTTTTTTTTTTGTATTTCCTTCATCTATTCTTGGTGAAATCTGGTTACTTGAAGTTTCCACGTTTCTTAAATATTCATCTTGAAGATGTTCAATGTCTTCTTCTTATTTTACACTTTCATCATTGTTATTAGGAAGATGCCATACACCATGGCTATCTTGTTTTTTACCTTCATCTGCATGTTCATGAAATAATACATCTCTTCTTGCAAAAAACTTATGAATGTTAGGATCATACATCATATATGCTTTATGATTAGTAAAATAATAATAAAAATGCATTTAATTGCCTTGGCATGAAGATTTCTCCTATCTTCATTAGGAACATGAGAAAATGCTTGCTTCCAAAAATTCTTAGATGACTTATTATTGGTTTATATCCATAAAATGATTCAAAAGGAGTTTTATTCTCTAAACTCTAGGTGGACTATTGAAACTATGATTATGTCGTTCTTGCACTCGCAATTGAACCTATGATTATGTCGTTCATCATTGACAAGTAAGTTTCAATACCATAGTTTTGTTGGAGTTACTTCACACACACCTAGGATTTATTTTTCCTAAGGTTTTTCCTTGTTTATTAGTCATAATTAGTCATTATCCAGTCTCCTATATTTTAGGGGAGAATATTCTCTTTCAGTTGACACTTCAGTTTGACTAATTGAGTTGAGTCTAGATGATGCATTGGTTTTGTCACCATGCAACATTAGGATCATCACCATGCTAATGCGCACTTGCCTTGGGATCATCACCATACTGGTGCATTACCCTTGATTCCTTAATCTACTCCTCACTACACTATTTTCAGTCAGTTAACTCAAGACTAGTTGACAAGTTAACTCAACTAGGTGGCAGTTCACTCTCGTAACTGCCTCAGAGACTAGACTCGGTGGTAGTTCACTCCCGTAACTGTTGGCGTGTGTCAAGATCACTCTAGACCACCACCATGGTGCATTGGTTCTCCTCCAGTGCACATCGATTGAGTTATGCAGAGTATATCATTTGTAAATTATTCATTATTCTAAACGGTTAATGAGAATTATTCCATTCTTTCTCTCCTTATTCTTCTTTCTCAATTTCTCTCTGCAAATGTGTGTAGTATTTTCTAGCTAGATCTATTATGTGCAGGTTCAATACATTTACATGGTATCAGAGCCGATGGACTGCTAAGCAAAATCTACACCAAAATGTTTTGCAGGTACAAAAGATTGAAGACAACGGAAAGATGGATTTCCAAAAAGAATTCATTCTTACACCTTACAACTAATTTGCAGGGAAGGAGAGAATAATGATTCATCTCCGAACCGGAGGATTGTACAGGTTAACCTTGAATACAGATACAAAACCGACATCAGTCATATAAAAATCCAACTACTTAAATCGGATGGATGAAGCACTTAGAACAATTTGCAGTCTTATTTCTCCCGGTCTCCTTTTTCACATATCTTCCTGTAAGACTCCCAATGAAGCCTGGACCACCTTGGAAGGGCTCTTTTGAAAACAATATGAGATGAGGGGATACATGTTGGAGGTGGAACTGCTCACATTGGATCCAAAAATCTTCAACAATATCCAATATTTCTTTACAAAATTCAAGGATTTACTATCGCAACTGAAAGCTTGCAGGGTTGGTAAATCTAAGGAGGAGAAACAAATGGTTCTCGCCATTCTCTCCAAACTTGGTCTTGAATTCTCGGTATTCATATCCACGTTTCATTCTGTCAAATTTGCCTTTGGAGCCACCTAGAAGATGAATTCTCTTGAGTACTTTATCAAATCCCTGACACAAGAGCAAACCAAGCTCATCAACATGGGAAAAATTGAAGGCCCAAAGGTGCATGCACTCACTGTGCAATATGGCAGCCATTAATATCATAAATCTAAAGATAAATACAAAAGGAAAGATCATGCACATCCGAAGAAGGAAGGGTACACAAAACCCTTAACTGATACCTACGGATCCAAAGGGGAAAAGGGGAGAAAAGGGGATAAATGCAGGTACTATCACAAAGGATTCCATCCAAAATCCGCATGCATGCAAAAACAAATAGATATAATGTCTCAAATACTTCAAAAAAACAACCTTGGAGATCGCATCCTCGAGGGTGCCAAGAAGAAGAAGCCAGAAGATTTGAATCCCAAGAAAGGAAATTCTAGCCATGCCTTGATTTCCATCAACTCCTCTCTCGATCCTTGGATTGTAGATTCAGGAGCATCAAATCACATGGATTCCACAAAAGAAATCTATTCTTGATTGGATACATGCAAAGGTCCTCCTATTATGATGGGGGACAACTCTTCTGTCGAAGTCACCAACAAAGGAAGGATTGAACTCACCAACGGAAGCTTCGAGAATGTGTTGCATGTTCCCAAACTTTCCATCAACCTTCTCTCCGTGTATCAGATGACGAGTTCTGGCACCGAAAAGAAATTCATATTCACACCAAATTACGTGGACATCTATGACATGCAAACCAACTCCAGGGTTTCTACCGGTGAGGTAAATAATCATTCTAGATTGTATACTTTTTATGAATTCATTGAACCTGATTCTGCTTTACTGCTTACTCATGCTGATGAAAGTAGTAGTATATGGCACGAAAGGTTTGTACATTTGAATTTCATATACATGCAACAAATTAGCAAGCAAAGATTGGTTGATGGTCTACAAGACATCCATTTCTCCAAGGGATTTTGTGAGGGATGTGTTCTTGGAAAACACCCTCAAGAGAAATTCGACAAAGGAAAGTCTCAAAGAGCTTATGCACCTTTAGATATGATCCACAGTGACCTTATGGGTCCTTTTCTGCATCCATCCATCAACAAAGCAAGGTTTTTTCTCATTTTTGTTGATGATTTATCACGTTTTACATGGATCTACTTTCTCAGGAAAAAATCCGAGGTTTTTCAACACCTCAAAGATTTCAAAGCCCTAGTTGAGACACAGTCCGGAAAGAAGATCAAATTCCTTTGAACTGATAATGGGGAAGAATATGTAAATCATGAGATTCGTAATCTTTCATGAGGCAGGGATTCAGTTACAGCACACAGTTCCCTATACTTTGCAACAAAACGGATTTTCTAAGCGGAAAAACAGATCTCTAAAGGAGATGGCATCTTACATGTTGCATGCAAAGTCACTAACACATAGACTATGGGCCAAAGCACTTAATTGTGCAACATACATCCAAAATAGATCTCCCCATAGATCTGTCAAGGATAAGACCCCCTACGAGGCTTGGATAAGCCTCAAACCAGAAGTGACCCACTTTTGCATTTTCGGTTCACATGCATGGGCCTGTATTCCCTGTGAAAAGAGGAAGGAACTTGATCCACAGAGCACTGAGTGTATTTTTGTTGGATACCCCAACGATGTGAAGGGATATAGGATTATTGATATTTTCTCGGACCGGATCATCATTGAGAGTAGTGTCCAATTCGAGGAAAGTATCTTGCATGTACCTCAGCAGTCACATGCAGACATCTTCATTCTTCCACTTGCCTGAGATGATGAGCATGCACATGTCAAATCTTCTTTAGACAAGAGTTATTATTCAAAGGTCTTAGATGATTCAGATTCAGATTCAGATTCAGTACAATCAGATGCAGAGTTAGAGCATCCAAATGCAGTTGCAAAGCCAAAGCAGAGGCCCAAGTGGGCACAGACTACTCTTCAGGATGCAGGGGATCTCCTTGGTGATCCAACCAATACTAGGAGGACTCGATATGATTTCGAGGAGCCTCTTGTTTCACTCACTTCCACTGAACCATTTCCCTTCAAACATATTTTCTTGGTTCAGTGTTCAGATCCACAGTCTTATGGCGAGGCTGCTGGAAATCCCTTTTGGGAATCCGCCATGCAAGAGGAGTACAACTCCCTCCTCGAGAACCAGATTTGGGATCTGGTTCCCCTTCCTTCTGGGAGGAAACTTGTCAGATTCAGATGGGCTACAGGACCAAGAGCGCAATGGATTGACAGATTAGCAGATACAAAGCCAGGCTTGTTGCCAAAGGCTTTCAGCAGGTGCATGGTATTGACTATGATGAGACCTTCACTCCAGTAGCGAAGATGGATTCCATAGTTCTCATTAAGTCGGTAACTTTGTTACAACCAGCCATCCATTTTGAGAAATAAAACCATGTAGAGTTTTATGTAGATGGGATTCAATGGTTCAATTTTTTCTTTCAATAGAAAATTCATTTTCCATTGGAGTTGAATTTTATTATGTTTGGTGATATGTTTTATGTATATGTGATTCAATGATTCGTGACTTATTTCAACTCAAAATCATTGTGTGTTGAAATTATTCATGACTTATTTCATCCCTAGGACATTGGAGATCTTCAAACAACTTGGTGACATTCTACATGTTGGCCACATAGAGGAGGTTTCTTAATTGAGAATTCCCTGTATTAGAGGAGGATCATTTGGCATCCTATAGGAGGATGGTGTGCTCTAGATAGCATGAGGTAGCTTGGATTCTTGCTCCATGGAGTATTGGATTTGACTTGGGGACACCTAGGTTGTGACGGTGTTCATGCAAAGGGAGTGGAGCCATTGGGATGCATGGCTTGGGAGGTTTGTTGGAGTCATTGGAGGCTTGTAGGAGGAGCATTGTACACACCTCATGGAGCACCCTTGCATTTGGATCCTTGCTTGTGGAAGAAACCACCTTGGATATTAACATGTGTACCCTTGGAGTGTAGTGTTCCACATGTGTGAGCCTACATGTGTCTTTATAGGTTGTTTGTAAGGGAACATGCCCATATATGTATTGTTGGATTCCCTTACCTCTCATATACATATATGAAAGAGAGATTCCTCTCTCTCTCTCTCTCTCTCTCTCTCTCTCTCTCTCTCTCTCTCTCTCTCTCTCTCTCTCTCTCTCTCTCTCTCTCTCTCTCTCTCGGAGTCACTAGAGTTTCTTGAGCTTCTTGGAGCATCTTAACTAGGGTTAAGGTTTCATCCCCTAGAGACTTAGTGATTAGGGTTTTGAGATGAAACCCTAGATTGTACTTGTTGAAAAGTGGAGAAGAGGAGACCTCTTTCCCAGAAGGACTTGCTCATGTGATGCTTGTTTGTTGGAGCTTCTTAGTGTTGGCTAGGTTTTTTCTTGGTTTTCCCTAGCTATAATTTTGGAGAGTTATAGGATTGTACTATTCTTGGGATGAGGCTATGGTATGTACTTGAACTTCATCTTTATATATATGAATTTTCCAATTGTCCAAAATTATTGTATTGCATATTTGATTTACAACTATCTTTATCTTCATGATTGAGTAATTTCCAACACTTGTATATATTCCTAATTTGACATAAGTTAAGGATAATATTGTTGAGGGTTTTAACATTGATCTTGAAGAAGATAGAGCATATTTATTATTGTAATTCTTGATATCATAATTTGTGATTTTCATATCTAACTTATGCATGATAAGATTTCCCTAGAGGGTTGAAATTTATTATCACGCATTTGGTATCTTTTCTCTTGGATTTCCTTCTTGATTGGGGTTGTTAATAAGTGAAATATTTCCACTATAGGTTATTTTATTATATTTGTAACAACCCTAAGGTTGTAGATTTGTAGGGTTAAGATCCAGGAAACCTCCTTGTGAGGTGAAATCTATGTTTTTCATTATAAGTCAAAGAACACATAAATTTATAAACCTAAGAGAAAATTGGGCATGGTGATGATTTAGGAATATCCAAGAACTTTCCAATGGTATAGTATATGCTTGGTTTGACCCATGTTGTTGTGAATGAACTTTCACAAGATAAGGATTAGTTTCAAGGAAACAACTTGGTGGCAAAGACAACATGATTTAAAAAGTATTTTTGTGGAGCACCAAAACACTTATATGGCAGGTGTAGGAATGCTAATTAATGTACACAATTTTTATATGGGGAAATAAATCTAATAGGACATGTTTTTTATAGGTTTTGTAGGCATATAATGAAAAATTCAATACCAACTCTTACGAAGCCGAATATAGTCACGAAAGAAACACAACCCTTTGTTGAAGCTTGGGAGAATGAAAATAATAGCAATGGTGCCTCTCCTCCATAGGATAAAGAAACTCTCATTGAGACCATGGATACAAATAATATTCTAACCCCTTAAATCTTAATAGCATATTTGAAAAAATTAGGTATCACAAAACCTCGACCACATATTTACACCTTCAAGAACCTCAACCACATGGATACACATACATGTTAGATCAACAATGTCATACAAAATATGTGTCCTCATATATTTTGGCTTGGAAATATTTACTTACCTATGAGAGTGAGATGTAGAAAAAAATATATATATCCCCCTACATGTGTGACATCTCTATATGCACATATGGGTGGTTTCCTTAACACAAGCTAGCTTTATTTTCATAGATGTAATGTTCTTCCATGGGAAGCATCATTATAACTATGGAATTTATCTTAGAAAAGTTTGTGAATTCCATATTGTAATCTAAAACAATTTCATTCTAATCTATTTTCAAATATTTCACTTCAATGCATCCATTTCTATGTGGCTTTACATCGATAAAGAGAGAAACAAAGGTTATTGTAGAATTATATCTATGTTGGTGCTTCTTCTTGTTGTAAATTGTGGAGAGACTTAAATGTATTTCTATAAAATAACATGAGGTGTAATTTTGAAAAGAAAAAGTAATTTTTTTTCTCATGACCACTTGGCTCAAATATTTGCACATCAAGATGTACATCATCAACATATCTAAAAACTAGAACACCTTCAACTTCAATAAGTTGGACAGAAACAAAAAATTTCCAACCATCTACAAACAATGCCCATGTGTCATCACAACACAAACTCACATGCCATAAATGTCCAATCGGGCCATGCAGAATTGCATTTTACAGACCTTGTATTGCATTTCCCTCACAAAATCAATGGAGATCCCTTGCAGTGTACAAATTACAATAGAAGAAGTCCCATTGTGTGTACATGGAACTTGTTTTTCAAGCATGGAGTCATTTAAGAAGATTGGCCTCAACCGCATCAAAAGGAATCATGTTCACTTTGCAGTAGGTTTATCAACATGCAATGGTGTAAATTAGTAGGATGCATAGAGGTTGTGAAGTGTTGATCATAAGTGTTGATCATATATTTGGATGTAAAAAAGGATTTACAAGATGCAATGGAGCTTTCCATTTATAAAAACAAAACAAAATTATTTTGATATAGGTTGGTTTTAATGGTGTTGTACCACCTAATCATTTTACAAAGAAACATAAGTTGAGCGTAAGAGAAATACAAGATATTGAAAACAAATGTTTCATTTAAAGTAGTCAGGGTAAATTGTGGATGAAGGAAACCAACTATAAACTGTAGTTGGATATCAACAAAGGATTTTTGGTCACTATTGGGCATGGAATTTTGGTTGAATTATAATAATCTTTAACATTTGTTTCATAACCAATGTTTTCAACCATGTTGTTAACTAAGTTGGATGATATATGAAGCCCTCATTTTGTGTTTTGCAATGCAAGTATGATAAATTTGAACAACTTTGTAAAGTTGAGTTGTTAATCAAGTTTCTAATGTGATTTATTTTGGTCACAGTATAAACACAAATCGATCAAAAGAATAAAGTATATTTTTCACACTTTGAGTAATTCATAAATAGGGTGATGCAATATATCATAACTTGTAGGATGATTGAAATTTGATATGCCATGGTAAAATTAGAGTGGTGCAATAGGAGCGTGGTGGATCCATAACCCATAGGTTTCGAATCAAAAATTGGTCTAGTACATTTAGTTTCTATATACAATTTATTTAGGTAATATTTATAGTTTTACTTATAAAATGTTGAATGATAATGAAATTTTAACTCCAACACAATGAACCAACTCCAACACACAATAAAATTGAGCTAAAAGAAGTCTATGAATCATTAAATCACATGTACAAAAAACATGTCACCAAACATAATGAACTTCTACTCCACGCAATGAATTTTCAACTAGAAGACAAAATTGTACTAATGAATTCCTCTCGTGTGCCTCCAAAACCGTAAAATCAAATAATTCATTCATAATACCTATACATGATTCAATTAAAAAATTATTTAAAAATATATATAAATCTAAGATCAAAATCTTCATGATTCATTAAATATGTAATTCAAATTTGGTGCTATAAAGCATTTCCATCCCTATACATTATTATCCCAAATTACAATAATTCACTGCTATCAGGGCTCTAAATAATTAACTCATGCACTGCCAGCCTTTGGTGTTGTTTATACACATGCACATTAATTAGTGCATCAGAAAGTGTGGGAAACATGTTAAAAAAATCAACATATTGGTGCACCGATAATTCACTAATGCACTGCCAATGGTGCACGCAACTTACGTCAAGCATCGTTAATGGTGCATCAATATATTTATTAAAGCAACGGATTGCATATGGATTCATAAATATATCTTACAACTTTCACAGTGTGCTCAGTAGGTATTGACGCACTGTTATGTTGTGTCATTAATAGGAACAAAAATTTCTCTGCCACCTTTAAAAATTTTAATGTGTTCTCTGCCACCTTTGAAACAATTTTCAAAGGATTATTGATGCACCTAAATAACTTGAAGCACCTCAAACGAGGTGTCCATACATCCATTACCACACCAAATAGATTGGTAATTTCTTAAACAATAAATATAAAATAGTTGATGCACCTATGATGTACAAGAGCACCACTATATGGTGCACCCTATAAAAGCACTAACATATGGTGAGAGTTGAACACTGTGAATGCTTTGATGGCAAAAAAAAATTTAAAAAACAACGAAATTAAAGCCTAATTTTAATTTTTAATAAGTTAAAATTATAAATTGAGGGATAACAATTAATTAATTCAGTTGGTCCTTCTCCATTAAAGAGGTATGGTTGTCACATATACAAAAAAAAACGAAAAATTTTGTATTGTTTGGAAAATTTCATAATGAACAAAAGTTCACCCTGGAAACGAACAAATCAAGAAATCAAGTATTTTGAAAACACCGGCAAACGAGGCAATCATAGAGGTAAAGTGAATATTGATGCTTGTATGGATGTGAAGCACTGAGGGAATAGTAGAAATGAATTTTCAATTTGGTATTTTTTTGTAAGTTAACTCTACCCTAGTGCCCTCAATATCAATATGAACTAGTGCTTTTAGAGTTATGGGGTGCATCAATAATTCAAAATATTTTTACCCACCTCGGTTCTCATGTCTAAATACATACCAATGCAATTAAGGTATACAAAAAATACTAACATGTTTCTTTTTAAATGACCAATATTTTTTATAAAATATTTTGGCCTATATCAATTCTTGTGGTATAATTGTGCACCAGTGTGCTTAGAATTGAAGTGCATCGGTGCATTTTTATGAGAGAAGCACATCTAAGAAAGAATATATGCTAAAACCTTTGATTGCTCACCTCCACTGGAAACAAACAAGGGAGAAGTAGTTCCAAAAGAACCTTTTCCAATTGGTGTTTTCCTTGTGGCGATTCTAAATGCTTGTGTGCTTTGATTCTAGTTCTGGAAACAAAATTTCCATGTATGACATCCTTATGCTTTTTTCATTAAATCAAACAAAAATAAGAGGAAAAATACATTTTTTATTGTGTCTTCATTAAACAAATTTATTATGTATATCTTATGTTGCATAGGTGTAATGGTGTTACTATGTTTTTGGCTATAGGTCATCTCTTCATCAATATCAACCAATTTACAAGGAGCCATTTTATGTATTCTTTTCATTGCTAGATGCCTATGTCATTATTACTCGCCATGTTCGATCTTATATGATTCAAATCTCTAAATGAACTAGAATAAGTGTACTTGAATAGGTCATTGCATAACACTATTAACTTTGCTTCAATTTGTGTCAATTCTGCTAGAAGCTTCCCAAATTTTCTCCTTTCTTTTTTACAATGTCTTTCTAAGATAGAGTAGGCATGTTGTCATGGGATTTAATTCTAAAATAGAGTGCATATATGTTGTTGTGGGTTTTAATTTGTATCACGTGAATCAAACTTTCTCTATATATTAAAGTCCTCTCTCTCTTCCAAATTTGGTTAGGTCACATCTACTAGTTCTATGTCTTCAATGGCGTCTCCCCTTCCAAAGTTGGCTAGGTCACATATGCAACTTATCCATATTCAATTGCATCACAAATGATTCATTAGTCTTTAACTTCTCTCTCTCTTTGATGGCAACAAGAAGCCTTTTCCTTCTTTGTGATGTTTCTCTCTTAATAAAATACTTTAAAGTGTAAGCCTTTGTAATATTTTAAAAACCATTCTTCAACAAATAAACAAACTTTAATTCAAAAAATTTTCTTTATGATCTCATGTCTCTTCTTGAATCGTGGTGTCAGAATCACCTTGGACTCCAAATCTTACTATTCATAGTTTTCTTGCTCTAATACCATGTTAAACTTTTAAGCATGCAATAAAGATGACGACGTGATTATAAATGGACTCATGCAAAATGTATGTTTTTATTACAATGAAGTCAATTGATACAATGGGAATGCTTCCCTTTTTATGTCATCAGTTGGGTATTTTCATTAGACGTAACATCTAACCACCTCATTTCTAACTCTTTATCATCTTATAATAACGGACTCCTTATCATTGAGTTATATTGAAGTGTTATAATCTAACAACTAAATGGTATGAGGTGGTTGGGAAGAGTGATTGTTATCCTCCCCACCTAGGTGTTGGAAATGTTTAACAGGTAACATATGCTTGTCATTGATGGCAAGTACAGCAATGAAGATGGCATGTATACAGGAAGAATGTACAAAGGACTGTTGGCATGTTTTACAGGATGACAGGCAAACAAAAGACAAAGCTTAGGAGGCATAGCGCTCTTATACGCGCAAGGAGCACAGGAAAGAGACTGAGAGCCGTCGGATCTCACTCGGAAATCCCGACAGTTGTTGGATCGGGAGAAGCTGCGCAGATGTTAAGCGCAGGAGTTGGCGTGCAGAAGAGAAAGAAGACAGAGATCCACAACCACAGGATCTCATTCAAATTTCCCGAAAGAACGAGGGTCGTCAGATCAGACAAAAGCTACGAGGGAGATATACCATCGGGAAAAGCCAAGGTGAAATCCTGATTGAATCTGGACCGTCAAATCCAGAAAGGATCAGGATCGTTGATCACAGCTCTGTACGGATCGGGGTTCGGGACTTTGAAATGTCCAAATCACTCGTCAATGAAAACCCCGAAATCGCGAAACGCGATATTGCGATCCAATCACAGCCATTAATTCAAGCAAAGATCGTGACCATCCACGTGTAGACAGGAGGCTTCATCGGAGAATCGGGATTCAGAGTTTCACGAGTCTTGTGAACAATGACAACAAAAACCTCGAAATCGCGATACGCGATTTGATCGCAGCCGTTAAATCAAGGAAGGATCTGGACCGTTCATTTGTATGGACGCGTGGCAGCCAGGAGGCTTCATCGGGGATTCGGGGATCGAGATTTCATAATGCAAAGAACACAATGCAACGAAAACCCCGATTTCGCGAAATGCGAAATCTCGACTGAATCTGAACCGTCAGATCAACATGTGATCTGGACCGTTGATCCAACTCACGTCGGTGGACCACGTCACCCAGGGACACGTGGCACAATTAGAGGTTGACAGGTGTCAGGCAGATTCAACACTTCAGGCACTTGAAAGTCACGAATCAGAGTGACACGTGGCAGGACCTAACACGTGTCAAACCTTGTGTGATGTCAGCAGAGGCATCAATGATCGGGACCGTCCATCTGAGGGACAGGTGTCAGAGATCAAGGAGTCATCGGCATATCGGACATCGGGAAATCGGAGTTCCTGATTTTGAAGGAAATGAGAGATCGAAAGTCTCGAAATCCCGAAGGCATCAAGACCGTCCATCTGAGGGACAGGTGTCGAAAATCAGGAACGAGTCGGCATATCACAAATCGGGATATCGGAGATCCCGGGCACAAAGGTTTTGTGCATTTCGAAATCGCGATCCGCGAAATCCCGATAAGTGGGGTACAGCTGTTAGCACAGCAGTGAGGGAGGAAAGAGGATTAGTGGATGCCAGATGTCATAGATAAGGTTGCGGTTACAGGTAACGGTCACGTAAACCAGGGTCAGCCAGCTGCTAGCATATGAAAGGAGCGTCGGGATTTGGCCGATCGGGAAATCTTCAGGTGAACGCATTGATGCATCAAAAACTCCGTAGCCCCAACGGGGTTAGCGTGTGGTCATGAGTAATGGTCATATGGATCATTGTGTAGCATGATGGGGCTAAAGCTCGGGAATTCGGGGATCGGGAATCCTGGAGGCATGCACATTGTGACATCGAAAACGCCGAAACCCCGATGAGCGGTTTGACCGAGGTCATGTGTTAACGGTCTTATGGGGCCAAGGCCCATAGCCAGCAGGGCTAGCTCGTGGAAAGGGACGCGCGTAAATTTATTTCAAATCTTAAACAGGAGCTCGATTTCCTCCGGGTAATAAATATGGGACCCGATGAGCGTTGAACGGGTCCTGGACCAATGGGTTTAAAAAGGGGGGTCGAGGCTCTCGGCAGAGGGGGTCGCAGAAGGAGGAAGAGGCCATTTTTCTGACAGTAAGGATATCTACTGGTGGGTGAGGTCATTTGAGCAGGCAGCATGGCAGGTTTGAAGAAAGAGGAACCTCCTTGTGGCGGTCGGGCAGCGGATCTACATTGAAAGAGAAATCTCAGCTGCGGGTTCTGCAACTACAAGAACAAAGGCATCTTCTCCAGGTTTATTGAGTTATTTAATATATGTCCTTTGGTAACTGCCTGACAGATCTGTGCTTACTCTTGAGATAGTATCTGTTACTGTCATAACCACTAGATGAAACTGTCTGATCCAGTGTGAAAATTAATGAAACGTGGTCAGCAGTGAGTTTGAGGGATAAACCCTTTACCAGTTGAAGCTGGTGCTATCTTCAGGGGGTTGAAG